>JAWVWN010004784.1:0-60688 GCA_037367305.1 Phrynocephalus vlangalii | reverse complement strand
TAGTAGTTTTGGTTTGGGCGGTATTGTTTCTATCTGGTGTATTCTGGCTAGCTAGCGGGGGGGGGGGATAGAAACTTAGAGCGAGGCATATAGGGGGGGAATAGTAACTCCTATTGGGAGGAACATCTGCAGATACATTTGAAGGTCTCTAGGCCACATTCCTTTCATGGTAGCTACCTTGCTTAGGCTGCAGTTTGTATTCTACTGACACAGACATTTTGTAGAAGCATACTAAGTTAGCATGGAGAGACGCCATTTTGTGGTACCAAACCCTTCCAGAGGTACCCTGTTTTTAAAGCCTGGAGATGACACATCTCCATCATGGTTTGTCGCCTGGGATGGACTTCTCCTCCAGGAATCTTTTCCAATGCCCTTTTGAAGGCATCCGGTCAGATGCCATCACCACCTCCTGTGGCAGGGATTTCCCATAACTTACAACGCGTTGGGTGAAAAAAATATTTTTTTTGTTAGTTCTTACTCTCCCAGCCCTTCAATTTGAGTGTATGTCCCCTGTTCTGGTATTTTGGGAGAAGGAGAAGAGCTTCCCTCTACCCACTTTACTCATACCCTGCTTTAATTTTGTATGTTTAAATTTCATATCCCCCCAAGCGCCTTTTTTCCAGACTAAAGAAGCCCAAATGTTTTAGCCTTTTTCATAAGGGAGGTGTCCACCCCAGTAATCATTTTAGTCACTCTCTTCTGCACCTTTTCCAGTTCCACTATGTCTTTCTTGAGATGCAGCGACCAGAATTGTACACAATACTCCAGGTGGGGCCTTACTTTTGTTTTGTATAATGGCATTATAATGTTGGCTGTTTTATTTTCAACCCCCTTTTTGATAACCCCTAGCATGGAATTGACCTTCTTCACTGCTGCCACACACTGGGGAGACACCTTCATGGAGCTGTCCACCAACACACCAAGATCTCTTTCCTGATCCATCACGGATAACTCAGAGCCCAGGAGTTGATAGATGAATTTGGATTTTTTTCCCCCATGTGCATTACTTTACATTTGGTTACATTAAAACGCATTTGCCATTTTCTCAGCCAATTCCCCCAGTTTGGAGATATCTTTCTTGAGCTCTTCACAATCTTCTCTAGTTTTTACCACACAGAAAAGTTTTGTGTCATCTGCAAACTTGGCCACCTCACTGTTTATCCCTGTCTCCGGTCATTTATGAACAGATTGAAAAGCACCGGTCCCAGGACAGATCCCTGGGGCACACCGCTTTTCACTTTCTCTCCATTGTGAAAATTTCCCATTGACACCTACTCTTTGTTTCTGGGATCTCAACCAGTTTTCAATCCATAAGAGGACCCTGCCCTCTTATCCCCCTGACTGTGCAATTTTCTCAGCAGCCTTTGGTGAGGGACTGTGTCAAAAGCCTTTTGAAAATCCAGATAGACTATATCCACCGGTTCACCCAAATCTACGTGCCTGTTGACCTTTTCAAAAAATTCTAAAAGGTTTGTCAGACAAGATTTACCCTTATTGTTGTTCTCGCGCTATTGTTTTTACTACACGTTTTAATAATTGTATTATTATTGGTTTTATTTTTTGTAAACTGCCCAGAGTCCTCGAGGAAATTGGTGCAGTATATAAGTGCAGAAAATAAATAAATAAGTAAATAAATTTTAAAGTAGCTGGTGGGGAATGAAAAATATACTGCTGCACTTTTGATCAGGCGCGACGGCGTGGGTGGGGAGAAGGACAACATCAAACCCCAGATCAGGCACAGTTAGAGTTTCCCTGTGTACAACCGGACACATGGGACCCTACACAGCAAGAGTCAGGCAGAGATTTCGAGACATTCCAGCGGCTAGTTCTGCAGGCTTGCTTAAAACAGCCCCAAAGGTTATTAATATGCAGAAAGCCTTTGGGGTACCACAGAAACCAGGTGAGGACTCTGATGAGTTCCTCAAAAGGCTTTCAAAAGGGATGAAACAATATGTAGGGCTGGAACCTGATGATCCAGCAAATGAGATGGCCCTGAAACTCCAGTTTTTACAAGGCTCAGCCCCTGACGTTAGAAGAAAGCTACAGGAGTTAGAAGTCTTTGCAGAAAACCCCCCGCGTGAGTCAGTAAGGATGGGACAAAGGGTGGTGGCACAGAGGGAAGTGGAGAAGGGAAAGCGGCAAGTAAGGATGATGGTGGAGACGGTCAGGGAAGTAAATGCCCAGGGTGAGTTAAAGGGATGGAGGGGGAATGGAGGGAGGCTTCCCCCAGGGCAAGGAAGGAGGGAAACAGGTACCTAAGGATACCTGTTCTTATTGTGAAGAAAGGGGATTTGGTGGCGGGAATGTGAGAAGGGCGAAAAGAGAGCAGGAAGAACCTAGGAAGGAGATTTATAGGCAAGCAGGTGCAGTTTAAAGAGAACTCAGATTGGGGGGGGGGCAGGGGCTCTATTTTGGGCCCACCTCACAAGAGCCCTTGATAACTTTAGAGGTGGGAGAGAAAACAACAGCCATTGGATTTCCTTGTAGAATACTGGAGCGGCTCGTGGGAATGTCCCTCCAGTCTGGGGCAACACTGAAAGTTGTGGGGATGGAAGGAAGGGCAATTCAGACCCCCCCATTTTGAGCTCATCGACAGTTAAAATTGCAGGAAAGCCAGGGATTTTGATGCATGAATTTTTTAATGGGCCTCACAGAAAAGGAGGGAAACGTGTTGGGAAGAGACCTAATGGGGAAAATGGGAATCACAGTGGAAGTTAAGGGAGAGGAGTGCCTTGTAAGAGAGTCAGTCCTGTGGGAGGCAGAGGGGGAGGGAAAAAAAACCAAAACCCCCAGTTTTGGGTAGCTGGAAAATTCCAGGCTTGATGGGGTGTCCCTCCTGTAGAGTTAAATTTGAAACCGGGGAATCGATGGTAAATATTAGGCAATGCCGATTCCGGGCAAAGGGAAGGGGGGAAAAAAAAGGACGATTGGAATTAAAGGACGGGAAAAATGGAACCAAAAGCTGTAATGTGAGAAGTTTTCAAGCAAAATTTCATGAGGGAGGACACTGGGGAACAGAAAAAATTTTGGGAAAGTTTTTTTTAAACTAAATAGGGGGTTTGGGGGTTGGGCAGCAGCAAAAACATGATACATGGGTATTGATTTGATCGGACAGAAGGAAACATTTTTGTGGGAAAGGTGGTTTAACGGAACATAAGCCTTTTGGGATAAAATGGCTTCCGCACACTCCCTGGCACACCCCCCCCCCCCAAAAGGGCATCAGAGAGATTTGAAAAAATGAATCAAAAAAAAAGGCCCCTCCGAAAAGCAGTATAAACTCCATGGACAAAATTATTACCTGAAAGTGTTTTTTGGGGAAATTTAGAACAGGGCCCCAAGGGAAAATACTTTGGGCCCATCTCCCGTTTGAAATTTTAAACCCCGGGTTTTTCCCAATATGGGACATCACAAAGGAGAAACCTAGGGCAGCCACATGATTTAAAAAGGGACATGTATCTTGGGGAAAATGGCTGGCGTTGTCCCTTTTTGATCTCAACGGGCAGAAAAAGGGCCCCCTTTGCATCAAACCACCCCCATTGGTGTTCCTGTCCCATAAGTTTGTCCCCCCCCCCCCCCGAAATAAACCCCCCCCCCAAATTTGGGTTTTCCTTTGTGCATAAGTTTGTCCCAGGAGAGGGGTTGGACGTAAAGGGAGCAAAAACAACACCCTTCAAAAACCCCTTTTGGAGGGGACCATATCTTTGCTGTTGACAACAGGACTTTTTATTTAAACAAAGGAACACGGGTGGACTCATCATGTGAGAATTAAAGGAGCTGCAGCCCCTGATAAAGGAGGTAAGCAGAGGTGGACTGTGAAAACCAGTCGGACCACAGAAATGAGCTTACGGAAGCCCTGGAGGGGATGAACTAATTTTATATCTATTGCCTTTTAAAAATATTGATTGCTTTTTTTAATAGCCTTTGTTAAAAAACCATTTTGTGCGGAAAAAAAGGAGACCCCTCCAATTGGGGTTTTTTTGGGAAAGGGGGTAAAAAACCCATTTCTTTCAGTTAGTGAAAAATATAACTTGGGAAAGGTAACGTAAAAAGATTGTTCATATGCACCCAGGGGCCATCGAATTATAATCAAGGAGGCCAAAAAGGGGCCCACTGGAGTACAATAATTAAAGGGAAAGGGAATAATCTGAATCGGTCTGGGCTTCTCCGAACAACAAGGGGGGCCCCCCAAAATGAGAGATTCAGCCCAACAAAAATAATTAGTCCTAGGAGCCGCCCAAACCCCCCATATGTGCAAAAAGGAGCAAGGGGAGGGGCGACGGGGAAATTATTTTCCCTGGGTTTTATCAAAAACCCTTAAAAACTGGGACCCCGATAAAAAACCCTTAAATTGTGATGAAGTGCAGTCTCCAATTTCATGTCCTTTTAAAAATTTAGGGGCGGGAAGAATCTGGTGTAATACCTACCCCAAAATTTTGGGGGTTTCCCCCTTTAAATTAAAAAAAATGGCCCCACGGAAAATTTTTCCCCCAGGAATTTTTTTGGATCTGTGGAAGATGGATTTGGGGAACTGTTTCCCAGAAATTGGGGTTTTTCCATGCCCCCCTGGGAACCCCGCCCCTTTCTGGGAAATTTTGGGTTTTAAAGCAAAAATAAAAAACCCCAAAAGACATGGAGGTGCCCCCCGGGGGGATATCAAAAAAAGAAGAGCTTAAAAAAAAGGATATAGGGTGGGGCCCAATAACCCATTTTTAAAAGAGGGGAGGGTACTGGGCAATGACCTTTCCTAGAATTTTGGGGTAGCATTGGGAAAGTAAAACAATTAAGAAGGGTTTTGTATGATTTTGAGGGTTTAGCTAAAGCATAATAGGAATTAGATCATTCCAAAATAAAATTTAGAAAGGGATGCTATCCCCCAAAAAAAAATTGCCCCCGATTATTTTAAGCATGAAGGTGGCCTTTTTTTGGGGTAAATTTTTAAATTTTCGGGCCCTTTTGTCAATCAGAGTGGGGTAATAGAGACAGGTAAGAACATTTTAAAAGGGGCCATCTGGATCAGGCCAAAAAGGGCCCCTCTATCCCGCTTCCTTTTATCTCACAGTGGCCCCACCAGATGCCTTTGGGAGCGCATGAGACTAGATCTCCGTCACCCCCCCCCCCCGGGACCCCTCCAGTTCTTCCTTGAGTTCTTCCTTTACTACTCCAACTTCTTTTGATTTGATATTTTTCTTAAATTTCGTCTTCTCCAAACTGGTTGAAATTTTTCTTCGCTCTCCTCCTTGGATGACTTGGGCCTGTCTCTCCCTTTGGGGGGCCTCCAGGGAAATTTCCCACTCCCGGCCCCGCGCCCAAATTCCCTTTCCCATCCTTGCCCCTCCGGGTTAAAAAAAGCAGCCGGGGGGGAGGGGGCCAAAAATGGGGTCGTCATCGCCAGCGCCCCCCTTTCCCAAGGGGGGGGGTTTTTCCCTCTCTTTTTAAAGGAGACGGGGGTTTTAAGCCCTTTCCCTTTAAAAAACCAGGCTTGGCATCGGACAAATTTTGGGACAAACTCCCGGTGATTTGCCAATGTTTCTTTTATGGGAAAGGTAATCGAGAGATTTCCCGCGGTCCGGATTAAAATCCTTTCTGGGGGAAACCCCAATGCCTTGCCCTTTATGCCAGTGGGGGGTTTTCAGGGGGGCCCGGGGGACCAAGACAGCTCGGGGTCGCGCTGAAAGAGGGACCTAACCCGGGGCGGCCGACAGGGGTTCCCTACCCTTTTTGGTTTCCCCCCCCTGGATTTGCCCAGGGGCCTTCGATACCATCGACCCCCCCGGTATCCGGGCCTGGGTCGGCTCCCCGAGGGGGGAAATGGGAAAGGCCCACTGCTCCATTTTTGATTTGGGCCCCCTTCCTGGAGGGGCCGCCCCCGTAGGGTGCAACATGGAGGAAAATTTGGGTTGGGCCCCTGGGGAAATACCCCCTTGTGGGGTCCCCAAAGGGCTCATCTCTCCCCCCCAAAGCTGTTAAACATCAAAGTAAGGCGCTGGCGGGGGCCCTGGGAAATTTGGGAAATTCTGTCCCCAGTTTTTGCTGATGAACGCAGTTTCTATCTCCCCTTTTTCCACCTCTGCAGTGGGGCTGTTCCGGAATGTGCCCAGTGCCCGGGGGCCCGTGATCCTGACAGGGACCAGGGCAAACAGGCTCAGGTAAAACCCCAAAAAGATGAGGGGGATTTTCTTGGGGGGTTTTCCCCTTTCTGGAAAATGGAAGGCCCCTTTCTCGCCAGCCTGGAGGGGGTTTCCCTCCACCCGCGGAAAAGGGTCGGAACCTGGGCATGGTTTCGGGGAACCCCGCTCCCCCTGGAAGCCCGGTGGCTGCCTTTTCCCCAGATCCACCTTTTGCCCCACATCCCCCCAATATCTGGGATGGCGACTCCCTGGGGGAAGTGGGCAAGCGTTGGTGATCTCGCGGTTGGGACTACTGCAACGACTCTTTACGTGGGGTTCCCCTTTGACTCTCCCCCGGGCGCTGCAGCGGGTACAAAATGTGGCAGCCGACTGGGGGGGCATATCCCCCCGGGTTTTGTGGCTCGTTTCATTTTTTTGAAAAGTTGCTTTCCAGTCAGTTTCCCAAGGGCCGGTTTGGGCCAGTTGCTTTCCGGGGTTTCAGTTTCCCGGGGAAAAAAGTTTTAAAGGCCCTTTGGTTTTATTTTTATAAAATCCCCCTTTGGCCCCGGGGGCCCAGACAAAGGGTCAGAGCATATGGGTCCAGCGTTAAACTTGGGCCCGCCCTTCTCCGGGTCGCGAGGCACTCCCCCCCGGGTCGCCACCCCAAAAAGGCCCCAAAAAATTCCAAAATCGTAACTGGGCCCTTTTTTCCGGTGGCGGGCCCCTTCCCCTTGGAACAGCTTACCACCCGAGGGTGCCTCAGCAAAAAGTCCTTTTTAGCCTTCCGCCGAGAAATTAAAAACCTGCTTTTTAATGAGGCCCTTGGGGGCGTAATTTAAACCCTTCCCCCCCTCGCCACCCTCCCCCTCCCAACTATTATTCCCTGGGGGCTGTGCTGCTAATTCAATTGTAAAGAGGGCCCTTTATGTAACCAAGATTTTTTTAGAATGCGGGGTTTTTATATTCCCTGTTTTTTGGCTATTACTGTCCTGTTTTAAAAAATTTTTTTGTTCTATTTTTGTTTTGAAATTTTCCTGACTTTTTCAGTTTTGTAAGCCGCCCAGAGTTCTGTTTGGGAAGATGGGGGGGGGAAAAAAAATAAAACAAACAAACAAAAAAAACAAAAAAAAAAAAAACTGCCAAACCCCTGGCCCCCCCCAAAAAAGCTTAGGGTGATGGGAAAAATTTAAAGCCCCCCCTTTCCCACCATGGAGCTGGGTATGGCCCTCATTTTTTTTTAATTTCTGCTAAAAATGAAATTTGGGCCCCGATTGGGGGGGGGGGGGGCACCCCTTCACCCGGCCACAAACCCGTTCGGGAAAATTTTTAGAGGGAAAGGTTTTTAAAATCCAAGGGAAATGGGCACCCTTTTAAGGGGCCCCCGTATAAAGGGGTTTTCCAAAAAGCTGGACCCGTAGTGGGGGGAAAAGGGCCCCCTTTTTAGCTTACTGGGTCTGGGTTTGGTTTTTAAAATCTGGGGGTTTTTGGGGGTTTTGGGCTAAATCAGGTTTCATCCCTTTAGCAAAATTTTGGGCCATCCCGCCAAAGGGAAATTTGCAGCAGTTTTTTATGAGACTTTGGGCTTTTATAATGGACCCCCCAATTTCTCTCAGGGCCCCCCCCTCCCTCTAAAACCCCCCCCATCACCCCCCCTTCCTTTTCTTCGCCCTCCCCTTTATATGGAGGAGGGGAGGAGGGGGGGGGGGGAAAAAACTGAACAACCCCCCCCCCAATTGGAGGAATCGGGGCCCTTCCCGGCAATTTTAAAACCCAAAAAAAACCTTTCCCCCCTTTCAAATTTTTCCCCCCCACCAAAAGGAAAAAAAGGGGGGTGGGGGAAAAGGGTTTTAGGGTTGGACTAACGAGGGGGGGGGGGAAGGTTTTTCTTGTTTTTTCCCTTTTAAAAGATTCCCCCCCCCAAAAGGACGGGGGAGGGGGGGGACTCCCCCTGGAGGGGGGGGAGGGAATGGTGGGGGGGGGGATCTTGGGGAGGAGGGGGGGGGGTGGGGGGCCCTTTACTGGGAGGGGGGGGGTAAGGAGGGGGTGTCCCCATTTTGCAAATCCCCCCCAAAAAGGATATTTTTTTTCCCCCCCCCCCAGAGACCCCCCCGGCTGGATCTCACCCTCTGCCCCACAGAGTGGCTTCTTTTTTTTATTTGGGGGGGGTTTTAACCTACAAGTGGGGGGGCTGGGGGGGGGAAAAGGGGGAGAAATTTCCAAAAAAGGGAGGGAGGGGGGGAGGGGGGGGGGGTTGTCCCCCCCCCTCAATTTTTTTTGCCCCCCCGTTTTTCCCCCTCCCCAATCCAAGGGGGGTTTCCCCGAACCCCGGGGGGGGTTTTTAACCCCCCCTCTTTTAACACCCAAATTTATCCCGGGGGGGGAGGGGGGGGAGGGGTCCCCGACCCCACACAAGGGGGGGATGCCCCTTTGGGGGAGCCCCGGGGGGCCCCCCGCTTCTTGCACTTTTTAAAAGGGGCTTCTCTCCCTGCCCGCCCCCCCCTCAAAAGCAACACAAGCCCCCCCATGGGGTCCCACCCAAAACCCCCTTTTTCCCCCCCCCCAAGACTGGAAATTTTGATTGGGGAAAAACAGAAGGGGGGGGGGGTCCCGGTCTCGGCTCTGGCCCGGGCCCCCCCCCCCCGGGGTTCAATGAAAGGCTGCACCCCAAAAAAATGAATGTAGCCAGAAAATTTCCCGGCCCCCCCCGGGGGTTTTCCCCCCCCCCCCCGTTTCCCTTCAAAGAGAAAAAACCCGGGACCGAATGCAGGAGAGGTGGGGTGATTCCCCCCCCCTTCCCCCTGGGCCCCGTGAGAAAATTTTGATCTTGCTTCCCCAACAATCTTCTTTTGGAAAAAGAAAGGGGGAAAGGGGGCAAGGGGCCTGAGAAGGCAGGGGGGGGGGGGTTTCCCTTCATGGGGCGTTTTTTTTTCCCTCAAAAACCTTCTTGCAAATCCCCCCTGGGTGCCTTTCAAAAGCATTCCCCCCCCCCCGGGGTTTTGGTCCAAAGGGGGCGCCATTCAGGGCCAATTTGGGTCTACAAAAAGGGGCCCCCCTGGTCCCCGGATAGAAATCCCGCCTTTTGGCCTCCCTTTTCGGTGACCCGTTGGTTGAGGGGGTTGGGAAGATCTTCAAGAGGGCCAAATCCCAGCTGGCCTTCCTGTTATTTAAATTTTATTATCCCCTTTTTAATGGGGCCCGGATCCTTTGGGGGAGGTGATTTCCCTATTTTTCCCCCCAAAAAAGAGTTTTTGGGTCTACTGAAACCAAGATGGGGGTCCCTTTTGGGTTCTAGGAAAGGGTCCATCCAGGGGGGTCCCTTGGCCCCCTTTTTTTAAAAAAGGAAGAAAGGGGAGTTTTTGGTTTCCCTGATGGGTGCCCCCCCTTTTCCCAAAGGGAAACTGCCCGCCCCCCCCCCCCCCTATGCCCCCTCAAGGAATGTTTTTTTTTTTTTTTACTCCCAACGACCCGGGAAAGTGGTCTAGAACCAAAAAGGAATAAAGCTGGGGAAGTTTTTGGGTTTGAGCAGCCATGTTTTGTGCCATTTTTGGTTCCAGCCTTCCCAGGGGCGGGTAAAATAGTACCCGCATGGGGGGGGGGGGGGGCAATGTGTAGCCGCACACTGTAAATTTTAAAAAAAAAATAAATCCCAGAAACTACTTAAAGTGGGGGGTTTGGGGGGCAAATAAGCCAAAAACATTTTTCTTTGTTTTTATTTTTTTATTTAAATTTTTTTCTTGAAATTTTTATACCCCCGCTCAATTGTCTTCCAGCTTTCTCACATACATTTTACACAAATATATAGAAACCTGTTTCAAGGTTTTTCTGCTTCTCAGGTGCCCCTTTCCAACTCCTTCCTTGCCTCCTCCTCTTCCGCCCCTCCCCACTGCCCTAGAATCATAGAATCATATCTCTTCCGAGACTTCAAGGGCCATCTAGTCCAACCTCCTGCCATGCAGGAACTCCATCATAATATTTCCGATAGATGGCCATCCAGCCTCTGCTTAGAAACTTCCAAGGAAGGAGACTCCACCACCCTTTGGGGCAGCATATTTCACTGCCGGACAGCTCTGTCATGAAGTTCTTCCTAATGTTCAAATGGAACCTCTTTTCCTGTAGTTTGAAACAATTGCCCCGAGTCCTAGTCTCTGAAGCCATGGAAAACAACCTGTTCCCTCCTCAATATGACATCCTTTCAAATATTTAAACATAGCTATCATATCCCCTCTCAGTCTTCTTTTTGAAAGGCTAGACATTCCCAGTTCCCTAAGCCATTCCTCATAAGACATTTCCTCCACACCTTCAACCATCCTAGTCGCCCTCCTCTGCACCTGCTCAAGGTTGTCAACATCCTTTTTAAATTGAGGCGCACAAAACTGGGCACAATACTCCAGGTGGGGTCTGACCACAGCAGAATAGAGTGGTACTATCACTTCCCTTGATCTAGACACTACGCTTCTGTTGATGCAACCAAGAATCGCATTGGCTTTTCTGGCCACCGCATCACACTGCTGACTCATGTTCAATTTGTGGTCCACCAAGACTCCCAGATCCCTTTCACAGGTACTATTCTCCAGCCAAATATCCCCCATCCTATATCTGTGCAATTCATTCTTTTTACCTAGATGTAGCACCCTACATTTCCCTCTGTTGAAATCCATTCCGTTAGCTTTGGCCCAGCATTCTAATCTGCCAAGGTCCTTTTGGATTTTCATCCTATCCTCTAGGGAATTAGCAACCCCTTCCAATGTGGTATCATCTGCAGATTTAATTAGCATACTCTCTATTCCTTCCTCCAAGTCATTAATAAAGAGGGACAGGCAGCACTTCTGAAAATGCTACCTTGGAAGTCCGGGACTTCAATCTCCTTCCTAACAACCTGAATTTGGCTTCCAAGACTGACCACTTAGTCTTCCCAACATCATTCTGGATCCATTTCAATCTGGTTTCAGGCCGGCTTTTGGTACAGAGACTGCCTTGGTCGCCCTGTATGATGACCTCTGCCGGGAGAGAGACAGGGGGAGTGCAACCCTGTTGATACTCCTGGACCTCTCAGCGGCTTTCGACACCATCGACCATGGTGTCCTTCTGGATAGGCTGGCCAGGTTGGGAGTCGGTGGCACTGCTTTGCGGTGGTTCTATTCCTTCCTGGCTGACCGTGTCCAGAAGGTGGTGCTGTGGGACAGTTGCTCTGCCCCGTGGCATTTATGTCATGGGGTTCCTCAGGGCTCTATACTGTCTCCCATTCTGTTCAACATATTCATGGAACCACTGGGAGAGGTCATCAGGAGGTTTGGGCTGAGGAGTCAGCAATATGCTGATGATACTCAGCTCTACCTCTCATTTTCCACCAATCCAGGTGAGGCGGTTTCTGTGCTGAACTCGTGTCTGGGCCAGATAATGGACTGGATGAGGGTTAACAAATTGAAACTCAATCCAGACAAGACAGAAGTGCTGTTAGTGGGTGCTTCACCAGACAGGTTAGAGGGCCACTTCCCTGTTCTGGACGGGGTTGCACTCCCCCTAAGGGACAGGGTCCGCAGCTTGGGGGTGCTCCTGGACCCCGGTCTAACTCTGGAAGCCCAGGAGGACTTGGTGGCCAGGGGTGTCTTTCTCCAGCTGCGGAAAATATATCAGCTATGCCCCTACCTGGATGAACGGAACCTAATGACAGTTACGCATGCACTGGTAACATCCCGTATTGGTTACTGCAATGCGCTCTACATGGGGCTGCCTTTGAAGTCGGTTCGGCGATTGCAACTGGTTCAGAATTGTGCGGCGCGGCTAGTAAGTGGTGGGGCCGCTAGGGATCACATCACGCTGATTCTGCGTAGCCTACATTGGTTACCAGTTGCTGCCCGAGCCCAATTCAAAGTGCTTGTTTGGACATTTAAAGCCCTAAATGGCTTAGGACCTAGATACCTGAAGGAGCGCCTCCTTCCATATGAACCTACCTGGCAATTAAGATCAAGCCAGGGGGCCCTCTAGAAAGAGCCATCCCTCAAGGAGGTAAGAGGGATGGCTTGCAGACACAGGGCCTTCTCGGCAGCTGCCCCCAAGCTATGGAATGCCCTCCCTAGTGAGATCCGCCTGGCACCAACACTGATGACATTTCGGCGCCAGGTAAAAACCTTCCTGTTCCAGAAGTTTTTTAATTGATACAATTTAGATTGTGGGTCTTCTGATGGCAATTTTAGTGTGATGTTTTTAGTATAAGGTTTTTATTATTGTTTTAATTATTTACTGTTGTTTGATGTTTTTAACTGTTTTAATTCTTTGATTGGAAGCCGCCCAGAAGCCTTTGGGTAGTGGGTGGCATATAAGTTGTAAAAATAAATAAATAAATAAATAAACATGTACCATGACCACTGGCTCCTTCCCAGTTCTTTGCATCTGGCAGGCAAGTGACCATACGATTATCATACTCATCACAAATCCATCCCTCTAATTATAGGATCCCCTAGTACAAGGAGCTTCTCTCCTGCACCCTGTTCATCTACATGCCCTTGATCCTGTATCTCATCAATTGTGATGAGAGATCCTCAGGTGGAACTGGTGGTTCCTCTGTGCATGCCTCATGTGGCGTGATGAGGGAAACAGCCTCAAATTGATAGAGGGTGGTTGAGTCTCCTTCTTTGGAAGTTTTTAAGCAGAGGCTGGATGGCTATCTGTCAGAAATATTGCGATGGGGTTCCTGCATGGCAGGGGGTTGGACTAGATGGCCCTTGAGGTGTCTTCCAACTCTATGATTCTATGATTCTATGATCTCCTCTGGAACAGAACTTTGATACATCACGCGCACTGATAAAGAGCGAGAATATATGTAAAAATTATATGGCAGTGTATTGGAAATTCAGTTGCAATATATACAAAGCATCCAATACAGAATTGCATCAGCAAGAGAGTTTAACATGTCAATAGACAGAGTAAAGTGATCTGACTTCCAGCAGATAAATCTCCCTTGCAATATCTCATAAGAACATAAGAACATAAGAAGAGCCATGCTGGATCAGTCCAAAGGCCCATCTAGTCCAGCTTCCTGTATCTCACAGCGGCTCCACCAGATGCGTTTGGGAGCGCATGAGACTCGATATCTGTCTCGTGATACCACTCTCCTGCATCTGGCCCTTGAAGTACCCTGGTTTAAAGCCTGGAGATTACACATCTCCATCATGGTTTGTAACCTGTGATGGACTTTTCCTCCAGGAATCTGTCCAATCCCCTTTTGAAGGCATCCAGGTCAGATGCCATCACCACATTGTGTGGCAGGGAATTCCATAGACTTACAACGCGCTGGGTGAAAAAATATTTTCTTTTGTCAGTTTTTACTCTCCCAGCCCTCAATTTGAGTGTATGTCCCCTAGTTCTGGTATTTTGGGAGAGGGAGAAGAGCTTCCCTCTATCCACTTTACTCATACCCTGCATTATTTTGTATGTCTCAATCATATCCCCCCTCAAGCACATTTTTCCAGACTAAAGAGCCCCAAATGTTTTAGCCTTTCCTCATAAGGGAGGTGCCCCAGCCCGGGGACCAGAATTGTACACAATACTCCAGGTGTGGCCTTACTATCGTTTTGTATAATGGCATTGTAATGTTGGCTGTTTTATTTTCAATCCCCTTTTTGATAATCCCTAGCATGGAATTGGCCTTCTTCACCTTGTATACGACTCTTCCAGCCATCACAGAATACATTACAGCCTTGGACGTTACATCAGGTCACATCAGCATATGTTGGTTGTACCAAATTATATCATTATGCACAACATTATACCAGATAAATTCATATGTGTCCAATCAATAAGCAGTATATTTATTTATTTATTTACTTATTTCTATATCGCCCATCTTTCCAATGGCGCTCTGGGCGGTATTCAACAATTACATAACTATAAAAACAAATATCAAACTGTGAGGGGAACTTCTCTGAGGGCTCGAGAGGGACCCCTGCACGCCCTACCGAGGTGCTGGAGGAACCAAAGAAACCAGAAAACCTGATGAACCTTTCAGAAGTGGAGAGGTTCATGGCCCTGAAGGGGTATTATGATGCTCTTAGAGCAAAGGAGAAGGAGGAGGCCCGGAGGGTGGAGGAAAGTAAGAAGAAGGACTTGGCGGGAAAAGGGAACCAATCCGCTCCTGTGGAGGTGGGGTTTGCAGCATGTAAAAAGGGAGGGAAGAGGGTGCTCTCAGAAGGATGGGAATGGGTGTGGATAGAGAACCCAAGGACAGGAGAGTGGGGGGAAATGATGATGCCACATATAGTAAGGCCCCACCTGGAGTATTGTGTACAATTCTGGTCACCGCATCTCAAGAAAGACATAGTGGAACTGGAAAAGGTGCAGAAGAGAGCGACTAAAATGATTACTGGGCTGGGGCACCTCCCTTATGAAGAAAGGCTAAAACAATTGGGCCTCTTTAGTCTGGAAAAAAGGCGCTTGAGGGGGGATATGATTGAGACATACAAAATAATGCAGGGTATGAGTAAAGTGGATAGAGGGAAGCTCTTCTCCCTCTCACAAAATACCAGAACTAGGGGACATACACTCAAATTGAGTGCTGGGAGAGTAAGAACTGACAAAAGAAAATATTTTTTCACCCAGCGTGTTGTAAGTCTATGGAACTCCCTGCCACAGGATGTGGTGATGGCATCTGGCCTGGATGCCTTCAAAAGGGGATTGGACAGATTCCTAGAGGAAAAGTCCATCACGGGTTACAAACCATGATGGAGATGTGTAATCTCTAGGCTTTAAACCAGGGTACTTCAAGGGCCAGATGCAGGGGAGTGGTATCAGGAGACAGATGTCTAGTCTCATGCGCTCCCAAACGCATCTGGTGGGGCCGCTGTGAGATACAGGAAGCTGGACTAGATGGGCCTTTGGCCTGATCCAGCATGGCTCTTCTTATGTTCTTATGTTCTTAAGGAAGCTGAGAGCTACAGACGTTGGGCTCACGGCCAGAAGTGTCCTTACTGGGGCGAGAGAGAGTACAACCGTAAGCTGAAAGAAATACGAAAAGACTTAGAGGTAGATAGATGGCTGATAAAGATTCGGCAGGAGATCGAGGCCGGGACCTTGGACCCCCGAGAGGAGCTGAGCAAGAGCCCCGATTATCCCTTTCGTACGCCCCAGCCGAGACCACGTGGGCCCAGATACACTTTGGAAGTTGGGGCACAAGCGGGAACCCCCCAAACCTCCTTGAGGGAGATTGGGACGCAGGTAGAGGGGCTGAGGCTTTTGGAGAGGAAGGAAGAGAGCCGTGGTGGAACCGAATACCCACAGGTGGTGGTGGGGAACTTGATCACATTCTAGAAACCCAGACTTAAAAGTTCTGTTTCCTTACTACGTGAGATGCTTTCTTTGCAACGGGAAGGGCAGGAAGCCTGGGCGAAGACTAAACCCTCACACAAACAAAACAACCAATTAAAAATATAATTAAAATGGCAAGACGGCAGAAGAGAACCAAAAAAACCACCCCCACCACCACAATAAAACCCTAATGCTCACCAAATGTCTCTCTGAAAAGCAAGGTCTTAAGTGCTTTTTTGAAGGCCGGCAGGGACTGTGCAAGGCGAATCTCACTTGGCAGTTTGTTCACAGAGAAGGTCCGGTTTCGAGTAATCAATTTCCGGACCTCCCTGGGAGAGGCCACTTGATGTGAGAGCGCCTGCAACATTCTGGTGGGTTGGGCGTCTGTTGACCTCTGGGAGATCCGCTCTGTCAGGTACTCAGGTCCTAAGCCGTGGAGGGTTTTGTAAGTCCAAACAAGTAACTTGAACCTTATTCGGGACACAACGGGCAACCAATGCAAGCAAGCCAGAACTAGGGTGATGCGGTCATATGTGCCCATAGCAACCACCAGTGTGGCCGCCACATTTTGTACCCACTGTTGTCTCCGAAAAGGGGTCAAAAGGCAGCCCCACGTAGAATGCGTTGCAATAATCTATCCTCAAAGTCACAAGTGCCTGCCACATGCTTTTTTATTTTGTTCCATTTACTTTTTCTTTGATTTTGCCCAGTATATCCCAGGTGTCCAGAATCTGTAATAAATTACCTCAGAGAGTTAGTCATTGGCTCATAACCTTTCAGCTAATTTAAATTATTACATTTTAACATACACATACATAGTATAAAATTTTCAACACTGGTTCTCAAACAAGGATTGTGTGGTTTTCCCCACACTTCAGATTTTTCAAAGGCTTTTTCAATGTGTGCGGCCTACGGTGTATAGAAAGGAAAGCCAGAATGACAGAAACAGGCTTCTCATTCCAGACATTCAAATGGTTTCTCACCCGTGTGAGTCCTGTGATGGCTAGCAAGGCTTCCAGCTCTACTGAACCTCCTTCCACACTCTACACATTTATGTGGCTTCTAACCTGTGTGGATTTTGTGATGACTAGCAAGTCTTCCAGATTTACTGAACCTCTTCCCACACTCCAGACATTCAAATGGCTTCTCACCTGTGTGGATTCTGTGATGCTTAGCAAGGTTTCCAGAATCACTGAACCTCTTTCCACACTCCAGACATTCAAATGGCTTCTCGCCTGTGTGGATTCTGTGATGCTTAGCAAGGCTTCCAGCTTGACTGAACCTCTTTCCACACTCCAGACATTCAAATGGCTTCTCGCCTGTGTGGATTCTGTGGTGGCTAGCAAGGCTTCCAGAATCACTGAATCTCTTTCCACACTCCAGACATTGAAATGGCTTCTCGCCTGTGTGGGTCCTGTGATGGTTAGCAAAGCTTCCAGAATAATTGAACCTCTTTCCACACTCCAGACATTCAAGTGGCTTCTCGCCTGTGTGGGTTCTGTGGTGGCTAGAAAGGTGTCCAGATTCACTGAACTTCTTTCCACACTCCAGACATTCAAGTAGCTTCTCGCGTGTGTGGGTTCTGTGATGACTAGCAAGGTTTGAAGCCCGACTGAACCTCTTTCCACACTCCAGACATTCAAATGGCTTCTCGCCTGTGTGGGTCCTGTGATGCTTAGCAAGGCTCCCAGCACGACTGAACCTCTTTCCACACTCCAGACATTCAAATGGCTTCTCACCTGTGTGGGTTCTGTGGTGCCTAGCAAGGTGTTCATATTTACTGAACTTCTTTCCACACTCCAGACATTCAAATGGCTTCTCGCCTGTGTGGGTTCTGTGATGACTAGCAAGGTTTGAAGCCCGACAGAACCTCTTTCCACACTCCAGACATTCAAATGGCTTCTCACCTGTATGGATTCTGTGATGCTTAACAAGGCTTCCAGAATGACTGAACCTCTTTGCACACTCCAGACATTCAAATGGCTTCTCGCCTGTGTGGGTTCTGTGATGCTTAGCAAGGCTTCCAGAATCACTGAACTTCTTTCCACACTCTAGACATTCAAATGTCTTCTCGCCTGTGTGGGCTCTGTGATGCTTAGCAAGGCTTCCAGAATGACTGAACCTCTTTCCACACTCCAGACATTCAAATGGCTTCTTGCCTGTGTGGATTCTACGATGATAAGCAAGGCTCCCAGCACTACTGAACCTCTTTCCGCACTCCAGACATTCAAATGGCTTCTCACCTGTGTGGATTCTGCGATGATAAGCAAGGCTTCCAGAATCACTGAACTTCTTTCTACACTGTAGACATTCAAATGGCTTCTCGCCTGTGTGGGTCCTGTGATGGCTGGCAAGGCTTCCAGAATAACTGAACCTCTTTCCACACTCCAGGCATTCAAATGGCTTCTCACCTGTGTGGGTCCTGTGATGGATGGCAAGGCTGTCATCTCGACTGAACCTCTTTCCACACTCCAGACATTCAAATGGCTTCTCGCCTGTGTGTGTTCTCAGGTGTAAAGTGAGGGCTCTAGAACAACTAAAACTCTTTCCGCACTCTAAGCATGTCAATTGATTCTCCCGTTGGTGAATTTTCCTATGGGAAGAAATTGTTGAGGTACTAGTAAAAGACTTTTCACACTTGCCATGCTCATTCCTTTCCTTTCCTTTGGATGTTTTCGGAACCACTTGGTCTTCCTCCTGACAAGCAATAGATTTGTCCATCTTTACATCTATCTGTTTTCCTTCTAAGCTTCTTCCTTCTGGTTTGATTCTCAACACCCTCTTTTGCATCTGAATATTCAACCTCTTCCTCTCACGCTTGGAGGCCTCCTCTTTTATTCTGTATAGTGTCTTACCTGCAAAATAGAAGCAACCATAAAAAACGGAGTCTCAACTCAAGTAACAAACCCACTGGACTGCCATGGTGGAGGCAGGAGAATGAGACACAGTTAATGTCCTGAGGAATGCCAGGGGATTTATTATATTCCTCCTGTGACAATCTGTGAGGAAACGGTTCTCTTCCATGCTGGGAAAGGTCTTATGAGGTTCTGGGTAAGAACGGATGCAAATTGTTCCACAGCCTCCTGCAGTTTAATCACCCCAAACTATTTATTTCAAATATTGCTACCCTGCTTTTCTCCTTAAAAGAGACTCAGGGTGGCTCAACTCTGCTTAGTGGTTTGGGTCTCCCGTATCTAGGAGGCTTAAAATACTGTATAAATGCTTTAACGTATTAAGGATATAAGAACAGTCTTGTTGGAACAGGCTACAGCCCTTCCATTCCAGCCTTCTGTCTCACACAGTGGCTCACCATTTGCTTCAGGGTATTCCCAAGCAGTTGTCTTCACCTGCTTACGATTCCCCACAAATGGCATCGAGAGATTTCCTGCCTCTCTCTCCAACCCGGAGGTTGTCCTTAGGCATCCACTATGATAGCCATCAATACCCTTGTTCTCCACAAACCTGTTCATTCCTTTTTTAAAGCTGTCAAGGCTGACAACTGTCACCACTTCTTCTGGCAGGGAGTTCCACAGATCAGTGATCCTCATGGTGAAAATGTACTTTCTCTCATTTGTTTGAGATCTAGCACCCAAAAGTTTCATGGAGTGCCCCCTAGTTCGAGTGTTGTGCAATAGGGAAAACAGCTTTTCCTAATCTATTTGTCCACTCCGAGTATGATTTTATAAACTTCAATCAGGTCACCTCTTCGGCCCCGTCATTCAAAAGAGTGAAGAGGCCCAGCCGCTGCAGCCTCAGATGGTAAGGAAGGTGTTCCAGTCCCCAAATCATTCTGGTTGCCCTTTTCCTCTGTACTTTTCCCATTTCTATAGTATCCTCCTGGAGGGATGGTGACCAGAACTGGACACAAGACTCCAGACGGAGCCTCACCACAGATTTATAAAGAGGCAAAATGACACGTGCTGACTTGTTTTCTATATAGGAATAGGAATAGGAATAGGAATAGGAATAGGAATAGGAATGCAATTTATTGTCATTGTATAAATACAACGAGATTAAAAGTGCCATCCAGTCAGTCATTCACACAACCCTTCCTAAATGATCCCTAGCATTGAGTTGGCTTTTTTCACTGCTGCGGCACACTGGGTTGACACCATCCTTGAGCTGTCCACCAGGACACCAAGGTCCATTTCCTGGTTTGTTTGAGAGAGTTCAGATCCCATCAGTTTATAAATGTAATTGGGTTGAAGCTCAGTTGCCACTGCTTTGCCCACTCCACCCAGTGTCAAGAGATCCCTCTGGAGCCCCTCACAATCTCTCTCAGTTCGGGCTATCTTGTATAATTAGATATGGTATTATTGTGTGTGTGTGTGTGTGTGTGTGTGTGTGTGTGTGTGTGTGTGTGTGTGTGTGTGTGTGTGTCTCTGTCTGTGTCTGTGTCTCTGTGTGTGTCTCTGTGTGTGTCTGTGTGTGTGTGTGTGTGTTGTGTCCTTACAGTCATGATGGACTCTTCATGACCCCATGTCCATGGAGTTTTTCTCAGCAGGACTCCTGGAGTGGTTTGTCTGTTCCTACTCCAGGCGCCTACAGCACCTGCTATTCCCTGGTGGTCGCCCATCCAAGGTCTAACCAGGCCTGAACCCTGCTTAGCTTCATATTGTATAATTGTACAATATATTGTGTGATGACTGATCCCAATTCCATCAGGGCCCATCTCCAGCCTTCTCCATCAGTTCTCAGATGGGGAAGGGGAGGCTTTTTTTGGGAGGGGCATCCCATCAGCTGCCCCACGGGGCTTCTGAGAGAAGGGCTGGAGAGAGAGAGAGAAAAGGGCCCTGGGAGGGTGGGTGGGAAAGCCCTCTGCACATGGGTAGAGGAGCAGGGGACACACACACACACAGAGAGAGAGAACTGCATTGGGACCCAGGAGAGACCCAGGGCTCAGATTTTGGCTCAGGACAAGGAAACCTGGGGGGGGGTCTTTTAACCCCTTTCCTTCTTTGCTATCTGTTCCCCCTACACTTGAGGGGGGGGAAAGAGAATTCCTGCACAATCTTGACCCCTCCAAAGGAGGTGAGTCCATTCTGCCACCCACCTCCCTATATAAAGCTTCCTTCCTTCAACGGGCCCAGATGGCATCCACCCAAGGGTTATTAGGGAACTGAGAAATGAAATTGCAGATTTATTAATGGTAATATGCAACTTGTCTCTTAAAACAGCCACAGTGCCGGAGGACTGAAGGATAGCAGATGTCACACCAAATTTTAAAAAAGGAAGGAGGGGAGACCCGGGAAACTACAGGCCAGTTAGCCTTACATCTGTCCCAGGGAAGATGGTGGAAAGCCTCATCCAAGAGAAAATCTTAAAACACATAGATTTGAAAAGGTCAACAGGCCTGTGGTTTTGGGTGAACCGGTAGATATAGTCTATCTGGATTTTCAAAAGGCTTTTGACACAGTCCCTCACCAAAGGCTCCTGAGATAATTGCAGAGTCAGGGGATAAGAGGGCAGGTCCTCTTATGGAATGAGAACTGGTTGAGATCCAGGAAACAAAGAGTAGGTGTCAATGGGAAATTTTCACAATGGAGAGAAGTGAAAAGCGGTGTGCCCCAGGGATCTGTCCTGGGACCGGTGCTTTTCAATCTGTTTATAAATGACCTGGAGACAGGGATAAACAGTGAGGTGGCCAAGTTTGCAGATAACACAAAACTTTCCCATGTGGTAAAAACCAGAGAAGATTGTGAAGAGCTCCAGAAGGATCTCTCCAAACTGGGGGAATGGGCTGCGAAATGGCAGCCAAATGTAAAGTAATGCATATTGGGGCAAGAAATCAAAACTTTATCTATCAACCCATGGGCTCTGAGTTATCCGTGACGGATCAGGAAAGAGATCTTGGTGTGTTGGTGGACAGCTCCATGAAGGTGTCTCACCAATGTGCGGCAGCGGTGAAGAAGGCCAATTCCATGCTAGGGATTATCAAAAGGGGGATTGAAAATAAAACAGGCAACATTATAATGCCATTATACAAAACAATACTAAGGCCGCACCTGAAGTATTGTGTACAATTCTGGTCACCGCATCTCAAGAAAGACATAGTGGAACTGGAAAAGATGCAGAAGAGAGCGACTAAAATGATTACTGGGCTGGGGCACCTCCCTTATGAGGAAAGGCTAAAACATTTGGGGCACCTTAGTCTGGAAAAAAGGTGCCTGAGGGGGGATATGATTGAGACGTACAAAATAATGCAGGGCATGAGTTAAGTGGATAGAAGGATGCTCTTCTCCCTCTCACAAAATACCAGAACTAGGGGACATCCACTCAAATTGAGGGCTGGGAGAGTGAGAACAGACAAAAGAAAATATTTTTTCACCCATCGCGTTGGTAGTCTGTCAAACTCCCTGCCACAGGAGGTGGTGATGGCATCTGGCCTGGATGCCTTCAAAAGAGGATTGGACAGATTCCTGGAGGAAAAGTCCATCACAGGTTACAAACCATGATGGAGATGTCTGTGAAGATTCTCAGTCATCCAGGTGCGTTTAACTGGGAGTTGAGTCATGGCTACTGGACTTCTTTTTTGAGAGATAGAAACGTTTCGCTGTTCATCCAAACAGCTTCATCGGTCTTCATCGGTCTCAGACTGATGAAGCTGTTTGGATGAACAGCGAAACGTTTCTATCTCTCAAAAAAGAAGTCCAGTAGCCATGACTCAACTCCGTTTCATGATGGAGATGTGTAATAATCACCAGGCTTAAAACCAGGGTACTTCAAGGGCCAGATGCAGGGGAGTGGTATCAGGAGACAGATATCTAGTCTCATGCGCTCCCAGAGGCATCTGATGGGGCCACTGTGAGATACAGGAAGCTGGACTAGATGGGCCCTTCTTGGCCTGATCCAGCATGATGGCTCTTCTTAGGTTCTGATGTCCTCCAGCACATTCTCCGTAGTGATCCAAAAGGATGCCACCAAGCCATGGATCCTCATGGGTTTTCCTGATTTGAGGGCTGGATCATTCCGAAACCAGTGTCTCATCATCTGCCCCCCCCCACTCGCACCAAGATAGATTACACCAGGGAAATCTTGGGTCCATCAGTACGTGTCTGTGGGCACAAAATGTTTTAGAGAGTAGGACTTCATTTAAAGATAATAGGAAATCAAATAGCTCTGTGGCGTGGATCCGTGCTTTGGCACCATGACAGAGGTGTTCCGTCAGATGGCAAATCAAGCAGGCACATGTTCCCAACAGGGGGCATTACTACTAACCCCCCCCCACACACACACACCACCGCAGCCCCCCCACCACCACATCCTCTCTGGACGAGCACAGAATCATCCCCGAACATGGGGGGAGGAGGAAGGGAGGAGAGCTAGCAAGCCCCACCCCCAGCAGACTCCACCGGCCAGCTGCTCATCTAACACCCCCTCAATTTGATCCGCCAAGCCCCCTCCTCCTCCTCCTCCTCCTCCTCCCTCCCATAAAGGGAGGCCCATTTTAACCCCCCTCCCGTCCCCAGTGCCCCCCCTCTCCTCCGATCCCCCCTCCCCATATCTCTCCCCCCACCACCCCTCCCGTCCTTTTGCACGAACCTCCTTGGGAGGACGGGGGCTGGTTCCTTTTTATGGGGGGGATTACGAAAAAGCTTCTCCCTCCCTCCTTTTTCCTTGCGGGGGGAGGTTCGGGGGGCAAAGGGGGCAAATTTACGTCTCTTTCTCTCTCCCGACCTCCCTGGGAGCCTTTCGGGTTTCCTGCCACTCTAGGAAGCGGGACTCGCTGCCCTACCGCCCCCCCTTGGAGGACCGACTACTGCCCCCCCTCGTGGGCCCAGCCCCCCCCCGTCTCCAACGCTCCCCCTCCTCCCCCTTTGCACTATCCCCCCCCCTTTGTACTCTGGGGGGGGTTCTCTCCTTCCTTCCTATGAAGCCCCCATGCGGAGGGGAGGGGGGTGGGGGTGTTCATTATAGCCCTCTTCAAAAGCAGCTCCTCCTCCCCCAATCCCACAATGGGGGGGGGCATTTCCTCCCCCCTCCCCTGCCACTCTAGGGATCCTCACTCGCTCCTCTGGGCGTCCCTTTTTGTGGAGGGTGGGGGGAGAGGAGGAGGGGGGTCGTGCCATTGGGGGTGGGGGGGTTGGCCCGAGCAATGGAGGGGGGTCTCTAGGGGGAGGCAGGGGAAGTTTTCACCCATCTTGATCTCCCCCCCCCCCCCACTGGCAGCACCGGGGACTCGAACCATTGCCGGAGGAGGAGGAGGAGGAGGAGGAGGAGGAGGAGGAGGAGGAGGAGGAGGAGGAGAGCAGACAAAGGAGGGCACGCCCCCACCAACCACAGTCCTCCAAGGGGGGGCAGAGCAGCAGCGAGAGACTGCCTTCCTAGAGCAGCCGGGAAGGGGAGGAGGGAGTGCTTTCCCCTCCCCCCCCAATAAAAGGCTCTGGAGAGCAAAAGGAGGTCCCCCCACCCCAGAAGGAGGAGGAGGAGGAGGAAGGAGGTCTCTGCAATTGGGGGGGGGAGCCATTGCTATTGGGGGCGGGGGAGGAAGGGATGCCTTGGGGGAGGAAAGGTGTCGAAGGGGGGGCTAAGGAAGAAAGAGGAAGGGGCTTTGCTGATGAAATCCGTGGGGGGGGGGGTCCCAGGAGAGAAGCACCCCTCCACAGAAACTGGCGGGAAGGAGGCGTCAAATTGCCCCCTCCCTCTAAGCCCCCCATCACTCCTCCTTCCTTTTCTCCCCCCCCCCCTTGATATGGAGGAGTAGGAGGAGGAAGGGGGAAACAATGAACTTGGAGAAATCGAAGCCGCCAAGGAAAAAGAAGCCTGGAAGCAGCTTTTAAAGGGCCAGACTAAGGGGGGGGGGGAAGAAAGGTTGTCTTGTTCCTGCAATAGATCCCCCCCCTCCGGAAGAGGAGCAGTGGGGGAAGGGAGGCCACTCCATGGGAGGGGAGAGGGGGGAGAGAATGGTGGGAGGGGGGATCTCGGGAGGAGGGGTGGGGAGGCTCAACAGGGAGGGAGGGAAGGAGAGGGGTGTCCGAAGTCTGCAGACCCCCCCCAACAGGATATACTCCCCCCTCCGGAGACCCCCAGGCTGGATCTCACCCTCTGCCCCACAGAGTGGCTTCTTTTTGTATTGGGGGGGGTCAACCTACAACTGAGGGGGGGCTGGGTAGGGAAGGGAGAGGAGGTCCAAGGAGGAGAGGGTGGTGTCCCCCCCTCGTTTCCACCCTCCCTGCTGCCCCCCCCCAGTCAAGCGTCCCTAGCCCAGGGAGGGTCTTGAACCCCCAGTCTCATCATCGCCCACTTTATCCGGGGAAGGAAGGAAGGGGGGAGGGAGGGGTCCAGACCCACACAAGGGGGGATGCCTTGGAGGGGCCCCGGGGCCTCCTGCTTCTATGCACATGCACAGAGGGCTTCTGTCCCGCCCCCCCCTCAAAAGCAACACACGCCCACCCAAACCCCCTTTCCTGTCCCCCCCCCCAAAGAGCTGACGTAGACTGGAAGACAGAAGGGGGGGAGTCCAGGGCTCGTCACTCTGGCCAGTTCCCCCCCCCCCGGGATTCAAGGAACGGCTGCACCCAAACTATGAATCTAGCCAGAAAATCCTGGACCCCCCCCCGAGCCCCCCCCCAAGTGCCTCTCAAAGAGAAAACCAGGGACTGACTGCAGGAGAGGTGGGGCGATTTCCCCCCCTTCTCTGTCCCTCGTGAGAAATTTCGCATCTTGCTTCCGAACAATCTTCTTCTGAAACGAGGGGATGGTGGGCAAGGGGCCTGAGAAGCGCGGGGGGGGGGGCTTCCCTTCATGGGGCGTTTCTCCATCAAAACCTTCTAGCAACTCCTCCTGGCTGCCTTGCAGAGCATTCCCCCCCCCCTGGTGTTTTGGTACAGGAGGCGCCATTCAGGGCCATTGGCTCTACAAAAGGCCACCTCTTGGTCCCTGGATAGAAACCCCGTCTCTCGGCCTTCCTTTTCGGTTGACCTGTTGGTAGAGGGGGTGGGGGGATCTTCAAGAGGGCCGGAGGTCGGAAGGGAGTCAGTCATGGTCGCCACAACTGACCCAAATCCCAGCCTGGCCTTCCTGTCATTAATTTGATTTTCCCTTTTCAATGGCCAGGATCCTTTGAGGAGGTGATTCTATTTCCCCCCAACAAAGAGTTGGATCTACTGAATTCAGGAGGGGGATCCCTGCCTGAGGGGATCCCTTTGGGCATTCTGGGAAGGAGGTCCGTCCAGGTAAGGGTCCCTTGGCCTCCTGCTTAAAGAGGAAGAAGGGTAGTTTTGGTTGCCCTGATGGGAGGGCCCCCCTCCAAGGAAGCTGCCTCCCCCCCCCCAATCATGCCTCCTCGAGAATGTTTTTATTTCTTTACTGATGGATTTCATGCCTTTATATGCTATGACTCCTCTGGGTCATTTACAGGAGTTAAAACCCCTCGCCCGCCTCGCCAAACGACCAGAATGTGTGTAGAACAACAGAGAATAAAGCTGGTAAGATCTGGGTTTGAGCAGCCATGTTTTAGTGCCACTCTTGGGTCCATCCTTCCAAGGTCGGTAAAATGAGTACCCAGCTTGCTGGGGGGTGGGGGGGGGCTCTGTGTAGCCTGCACACTGTAATTAAAAAAATTGTAAACCGCCCAGAGACTACTTAAAGTGGTATTGGGCGGTATATAAGCACAACACTTTGCTTTGCTTTTATTTATTTATTATTTATTTGTTGCATTTATATACCGCCGCATCTTCCTATAGTTACTCGGGGCGGTGAACAATAAAAATGAACAGGGAAGACAAGCATAAAAATGAGCAGGGAGTGATAAAAGTGGGGAGGAACCATACCCCCCCAACAAGATATGGCATTGGCGGCGAGCAAAATAAAATAAAATAAAATAAAATGAATAAAATGAATAAAAGTAAATAAATGAAAATTAAAAATTAAATGAAAAGGTCACCAAAGGCCTCCCTGAATCAATGGGTTTTCAGGGCTTTCCTGAAGGCAGGCAGGGACCCTGCAAGGCGCAGCTCACTGGGAAGATGGTTCCACAACATGGGTCCCACCCCAGGAAAGGTGCGGTCACGCGTACGCGATTTCCGCGCCTCTCTGGGTGTGGCCACCCTCAGTGAGCACGCCTGTGCCAATCTCGTGGGTCTGGACCCGGTTGACCTCTGGGAGATACGCTCCACCTGGTACTCTGGTCCCAAGCCATGGAGGGCTTTGAAAATCAAAACCAGGACTTTGAATGACGGCATCAAAGGTAGCTGACAAATCAAGGAGCACCAACAGGGAGGAACACCCCCGCTTATTCTTTACACCTGTACTCCATTAGAAAAAAAACTGTATACTGAGCCACTGTGACGTTGCACTTTTTACAGACTCCATCGTTAAGTCAATTAAACACATATAGAACTTTATTCATACATTCTGTCTAATACATATCTAATACATATATTTCACTATCTAATATCTGACTCTCGTTTGTGTGTGTGTGTGCGCGCGGGCACGCACATGTGTGTATGCATGTGTATGCATGTGTACGTGTGTGTGCATGGTGTTTATTTATTTATTTGTTACATTTTCATACCGCCCATCTTCCAGAAGGAACACCGGGCAGTTTACAACTAATTAAAAACGGCAATATAAACAAAAAAGAGGGTGAAAGCCCTCAGGCAAGAGGCATCAAGGAGCGAGGAAAGGGGGAAAAGCCCATTCCGGCATGCTCCCTCTGGCCAATTTAATGAGCCAAGCTGGACAAGGGTTGAAAGGGGAAGCCGCTGGCTGGCAATAAGCCATAGCCCTGGAGGCCTCCGCGGATAACACAGGCCCAAACTTGACCAGGCGAGGAGACTGAGGAGGTGAGGCTCCAGGGATAAGAGAGGAGGGTTTAAGGGCAACTGGAGTCCAGATCGGTGCGGATGGCCTCAATTTTAGATCTAAATAGGCTGCAAATTGCTCACTAGTGAACTCACTAGGAGGAGGCCTGGGCTGACTAGGATTGGAGAGGTCTCGAACCACCCAGAACAACTCCACCTGGCGGTTCGAGGCCTCACTAATTCTCAGGGAGGCGCGAGATGTTCTAGTGTCCCTGATCGCATAAACATAACGGCTGGTCAGCTGCTTAAGCACAGCCTTATTCGCTGCTGTCTGATCCGTTCTCCAGCTGCACTCAAGCTTCCTACGTTCTTGTGAACAACGGCGAGGAGCAAGCTCCACAACGGAGGAAGCATTTGGGGGGCGATCCGGTCGACAGCCCCAGTGGCACCCACATACCACCTATCCACCAGGGCTTCAACTGGATCGTCAGCCAGACTGCCAGTGAGCTCCCTGAAGGCCTCCATGAACCGTGCAGGGTCCAGGAGCCTTCAGGGTGGACCCAAACAAGGGGAAAGCATTCCCTGCGGAGCGGGGCGGCGATCGACAGTGAAATTTTTAGCATATGATCTGACCATGATACAGGTAGGGGTAAGATACCTCTAACCATCAGATAGGAATCTGATGATGTGGAGGTAAAAACTAGGTCCAGGCTATAGCCTGCACTATTGGTGGGGCAAACAACATGCTGAGATAGATTCATGGAAGTCATGGATTCCATGAATTCCAGAGCAGCTCCAGAAAGTTCCTCCTCGGCATGCATGTTGAAGTCCCCAACCACCAAAAGGTGGGGGGACTTCAACAGGGCAGCCGAGACCAACTCCGAGATCTTTGGAAAGGATTGTGCTGGGTTGCGGGGAGCACGGTACACCAGCACAATACCAAAATTATCTTGCTGAGCTACCAATAAGTGAAGGCATATCAATGCCGCAGATCTGCTAATATTAAGAGATTCCCTGTAAACGATGGCCACCCCCCAACCCCCCGACTCGCCTGCCCACTGGACCCGAAACCCGGGGGGGAGAGAGAAGCCCCCCCCCTCTGTGCCCACCCATGGTCTTGGTGATACATGCCAGGTTGGCTCTCTCATCCATGATAACATCATGGATGATTGGGATCTTATTCTGAACCAACCTGGCATTAATGAGGAGGCAGGACAGGCTGGGGGCGCTGGCAGAGTGGCTCCCAGTTACGTGGTGGTGAGCAGGGGATCAGAACAGGGAACTGGCATCAACTGCCTGACCCGAGTTCTTCTTACCCGACTAATCCCCCCGCTCCGAGCGTACCTCCCACGGCCAGACACCACTGAAATTGTAGCCCCTGCCGACATGGTGACCAAAAGGAAAAAAACCTACAAAAGAACTACAAGAGATACAAAATGAATACAGATACACAGTTTACACAATTTGCAACTAATATAAAATAAAAAGAAAATAATGAAAAACAATAAAACAATAGGATAACATAAAGGAATAAAAATAAAAATAAAATAAATAAAATAATAGAAAAGATAATATAAAGGAATAAAAATAAAAAATAGAGGACAAACGGTGAGCCTCAGAGTCAAATGGGCTCCTTCCTGCGACGTCGTCAGTCGTGGCCTCCAAGCTCGGGTTGCCACCTCGATCTTTCGAAAGCCGACCAAAGCCACCGCCTCCAGCTTCAAGCGGGCTCTCCGGGCCTGGGGAGGCCCCCCGGGAAACCTCCGCGTCCGCCGCCTTGAGGCCAAGCTGCCCCCATGAGGCAGGGCAGCAGGGGAGGTTCACAGAGTCCACGAGGAGTCCACAGGGGGTCCACGGAGGTCCACCGGGGCTTGACCCGATGGCTGGTCAGCCGGTCAGCAGCGTCTGCCCCCAAGGCCCACAGCAAGCGATCCGGAGGGCTGCTGAGACGCCCGGACCTTGGCGGAGGAAGAAGCTGGCACCCGGGCCAGGCATCTGCAGATCGCAACCTCCGGTAGGAAAACGGGTAGGTGGAGGAGGAGGAGGGAAAGACTCCCCAGGCCCCCCAGACCACGGAGAGAGTGCGGGGCCAAAAGAAAGGAAAATAAAATAAAAGAACGAAGAAACTAAGAGAAATGAAAACGTGCAGTGCTGCAGCAAGAGGCTACTGCTGCCACCCGCCATCTTGCTCCGCCTCATGGGTTACAACCATGATGGAGATGTGTGTAATCTCCAGGCTTAAAACAAGGGTACTTCAAGGGCCAGATGCAGGGGAGTGGAATCAGGAGAAAGATATCTAGCCTCGTGCGATCCCGGACGCATCTGGTGGGGCCACTGTGACATACAGGAAGCTGGACCAGATGGGTCTTTGGCCTGATCCAGCAGGGCTCTTCTTATGTTCTTGTGTTCTGTGATGGCTGGCAAGGTTTCCAGCTTGACCGAACCTCTTTCCACACTCCAGACATTCAAATGGCTTTTCACCTCTGTGGGTCCTGTGATGGCTAGCAAGGTTTCCAGCTTTACTGAACATCTTTCCACACTCCAGACATTCAAATGGCTTTTCGCCTGTGTGCATTCTGTGATAACTAGCAAGGTTTCCAGCTTGACTGAACCTCTTTCCACACTCCATACATTCAAACGGCTTTTCACCTGTGTGGGTCCTGTGATGCCTAGCAAGGTTTCCAGCTTGACTGAACCTCTTTCCACACTCCAGACATTCAAACGGCTTCTCATCTATGTGCATTCTGTGATGACTAGCAAGGTTTCCAGCTTGACTGAACCTCTTTCCACACTCCATACATTCAAACGGCTTCTCGCCTGTGTGGATTCTGTGATGACTAGCAAGGATTCCAGAATGAATGAACCTCTTTCCACATTCCAGACATTCAAATGGCTTCTCGCCTGTGTGGGTCCTGTGATGCCTAACAAGGCTTCCAGAATCACTGAACCTCTTTCCACACTCCATACATTCAAACGGCTTTTCACCTGTGTGGGTCCTGTGATGCCTAGCAAGGTTTCCAGCTTGACTGAACCTCTTTCCACACTCCAGACATTCAAAAGGCTTCTCATCTATGTGCATTCTGTGATGACTAGCAAGGTTTCCAGCTTGACTGAACCTCTTTCCACACTCCATACATTCAAACGGCTTCTCGCCTGTGTGGATTCTGTGATGACTAGCAAGGATTCCAGAATGAATGAACCTCTTTCCACATTCCAGACATTCAAATGGCTTCTCGCCTGTGTGCATTCTGTGATGGCTAGCAAGGCTTCCAGAATCACTGAACCTCTTTCCACACTCCAGACATTCAAATGGCTTCTCGCCTGTGTGCATTCTGTGATGGGAAATCTGTATAAAGGAAAATTTGCTTCACCTAATTTCATTTGGAATGAATTAATTCCTTTCTACAAGGTACCCCTGTACCTTGTCCGGTTGCTGCCTTGCTTCCTGTGGTTCGGAGGGGCCGGATGGAAGAAGCTTCGGGGCGAAAAATCTGGTCCATTTCTTCCATCCACAGGAACTTGGACCTGGCGGCGGCTCCCGGGGTGGTGGGGGTGGGGGTGTCGTCCTCCTGGCGGGCGGCGGCTTTGTAGAGTTTCCGCAGAAGTTTGGTCTTGGAGCGACATTCCTCCACTGTTCTCTTGTAACCTGATTTCCCCAGCTCTGAAGCTACGCGTTCATATATCTCGTAGTTCCTTTTCCGGGAGGACAAGGCGTACTTTCTCTCCGCCTGGCCCCAAATGTTTATAAGAGCGGCCATCTCCGAAGCGCCCCAAATGACCCCTCTTTTCCCTTTCCCGGATCTCCCTCCCCCTGGGCTGTGATCTGGGGAATCCTCGCCCTCCATGTCCTCCACCTACAGGTTGCAAGCCTGCTGTTACCCGAGTGTAAAACAAAGGGCTGAAAAGGCCATAGGAGCCGCTATGGGGTTGTCCCTTTTTTTAAAGGGGAAGTGATGGTTGTAAATCCCGCCCCACAACCCCCGCAGTGAAGCTTAATGGTGTGCGCATCCCTAGCAGGCATGTCCAAACTTCAGCCCTCCAAATGCTTTGGACCACAACTCCCACAGTCCGTCTGTGAAGATTCTCAGTCATCCAGGTGCGTTTATCTGGGAGTTGAGTCATGGCTACTGGACTTCTTTTTTGAGAGATAGAAACGTTTCGCTGTTCATCCAAACAGCTTCATCGGTCAGACCATGTAATTTCCCCCCCACGAAAAGGAACCAGTGACTGTTTGCAGGAAGGAGAGGAAAGATCTGCCCACCCCCCAAACTAGGAGGAGGTTCGTGCAAAAGGACGGGAGGGGCGGTGGGGGGAGATAAACAAACAAACAAACATATTGTTTCTTGTTTCTTTTCCGAGGGAGGGAAATGGTCAGTGGCCGAACCATCATCCATAGCCTGTCATCATCCTCATCCTTGGATTTTCCAAGGGGGAGGGGGTTGGGGAAGGGGCTTCTCCTCCTCCTCTTCTAAATTGAGCCTTGGGAGGGGGCAGGGGAGGGCGAGGGCGAGTTTGAAGGCGCAGACTTAAAAATGCCTTTTATTAAGGACTGGGGGGAAGAAGGCAGAGAGACAATAGCACGCGGGAGTCCCCCCCCCGCCCCCCACAAAAAGTCTTCCACCAGGGCTTCCACCGGATCGTCAGCCAGACTGTCAGGAAGCTCCCCAAAGGCCTCCGAGAACTGTTCAGGATCCAGGAGCCTTCGGGGGTTGGGGGCCCACATGAGGGGCCAAGGCTCCCCACAGGCTGGGGCAGCAATCAATAGTGGAAATAGGGTTAGGGTGCGGCTTCAGATGGTAAGGAAGGTATTCCACTCCCTTCATCATTCTGGTTGCTCTCCTCTGTACTCTTCCAATTTCCATAATATCCAGATGGGGCCTCACCTTAGATTTATAAAGAGGCAAAAATGGCACTTGCTGACTTGTTTTCTATAGACCCTTCCTAATGATCCCTAGCATTGAGTTGGCTTTTTTCACTGCTGTGGCACACTGGGTTGACACCGGCCTTGAGCTGTCCACCAAGGTCCCTTTCCTGGTTTGTTGCTCAGAGTTCTGACCCCATCAGTTTATAAATGTAATTGGGCTTTTTTTTTTTGACCCAACGTTCTTCACTCTGCACTCCCCCAGTGTCTAGAGAGCCTGCTGGGGCTCCTCACAATGTCTCTCCGTTTTTACCACCCTGTATAATTAGATATTGTATAATCTCAGATGGGGCAGGAGAGGCATTTTTTTGGGGGGGATCCCATCAACTACCCCACCATGATTCTGAGAGAAGGGCTGAAGAGGGAGGGAGAGAGAGAAGGGCCCTTAAAGGGGGGAAAGCCCTCTGCACATGGGCAGAGAACCCAGGGACACAGAGAGAGCTGCAGTGGGACCCAGGAGAGACCCGGGCTCAGATTTCGGCTCAGGACAAGGAAACTTGGGAGTGCAGGAACTTTGACCCCTTTCCTTCTTTGCCAACTGCCCCCCCACAATTGGGGATAAAAAGGGAGGGAGAATTCCTGTGAAATCCTAACACCCCTCCCAAAAGCAGGGGAGTCCCTTTTGTGTCCCCCCCCACTCCCTATATGGACCTTTGATTTCTTGAGTCACTGGAGCTAGTCTCCAGGAAATGTGCACCAGATCTAAACTGCCAATTAAGCTCTGGCACAGAGAGAGTCCGGTTTATTGGCCAAAAAAGGAACTCACAGCCCCTGCCCTGGAGAGGCAAAAGAGAGAGATCTGCCCCCAAGAACAGGCTCAGGGGTCCTTTATAGAAAACAGAGGAATACAAAATGAACCAACATGAAGCAATCAGCAGACTCTCCCAGAATACAAACTGATGAATGGGATGGTCTCTAGGGAAAACAGAATTAGCCAGTGGTATGAACTTTTAAAAATACAGACTGACAAATGGCATGATTCCAGGCAAACAGAAGATAACTAATAGTGTGAGCGCTCAGGTAAACAAAGAAATGCAGAGTGGATCAAGGCTCTAAATCAGGGGTGTCCAAACTTTTTGCAAGGGTGAGGGCCAGATTTGGTGAGGTGAAAATGTGTGGGGGCCGACCATTTGGCCCCTGGGCTGGACTTTGAACAAATCTCTATAACATGCAAGGAGGTGGGGAGGGAAGGCAGGCAAACTGTAAAACTGCAAGCTGATGTCCGCATCCAGTATGTGGAGGGTTCAGCTGGCGGGGATGCGTGACAGTCTGAGTGGTGGGGGAGAAGGGGCTGGGGGGCGCTCAAAATTTGAAAACGGGCCATATTTGCCCCCCCCCACTTTGGACATGCTTGCTCTAAGTAAAGGCAGACTGTGTTCAGATGCAAATGAAGTTAAGAGTTTCTTTACTGTCTCATGGTTTCAGTCTTATCTGCCTTCCAGTGACAGGAGGACAGGCAAATAAGGGAAGGAATTAGGGTGAGGCAATTAGTGTGAAGCAGAAGAGAACTGAAAGGGGGGGGATCAGGGAACAAGGGAAAATTCCTCTGGCTAGGTGGAGCTGGTGTTGCCTCTTCCCAAGGGCTGGGGGGGGGTGTCTGTGGGGACCCCCCCAACAAACTCTTACAGGAGCCCACAATCGTTTCCCCTATTTGTTCCGCCAAGCCCCCTCCTCCTCCTCCCCCCCATATGGGACACCCAGGGGGCTCCTCCCTTCTCCCACCCCTCCCCCAGCTTCCATTTTACTCCCCCCTCCCATCCCCAGTGCCCCCCTCACCTACAACCCCCCTCCCTGTGTCTGCATCTCTCCCCCCCCCCACCGCCCCTCCCGTCCTTTTGCATGAACCTCCTCCTGGTTGGGGGGGGGCAGATCTTTCCTCTCCTTCCTGCAAACAATCATTGGGGAGGGGAGAATCTGCCCCTGAAGGAGGAGGAGGAGGGTATCAGAAATTCAATTGCAATATATACAAAGCATCCAACACAGAATTTCATCAGCAAGAGAGTTTAACATGGCAATAGATAAAGTGATCTGAATTACAGCAGATAACCCTCACTGGTAACAAAAAAATTCAGCCTGTTTTATTACACCCATTGTGGGGTCTCCTTTGTTCCAGGAATACAGCATTGTCTCCCCAAACATTTTCCCACACTCCAGAGGTTCGGAAGGCTTCATCCCTGTGAGGGCCGTTGTTGAGATTTATAACCTCCAGAATGTATGTGAAGATTCTCAGTCATCCAGGTTCGTTTAACTGGGAGTTGAGTCATGGCTACTGGACTTCTTTTTTGAGAGATAGAAACATTTCACTCCGATGAAGCTGTTTGGATGAACAGCGAAACGTTTCTATCTCTCAGAAAAGAAGTCCAGTAGCCATGACTCAACTCCCAGTTAACCTCCAGAATGGAACTTAAATATATCGCGCGCACACAGAAACAGAGAGAGTATATGTAAAAATCTTATAGCAGTCTACAGCCTCCCCCCTCCCTTGCCAACTCTCCTCCCCCATGGCACTCCCCCCAATCGCATTGCAACCCCCCCCCCAATTGCAATTGCACAACACACCTCCTCTTCCAGAACCTTCTTTTTTGGGCGGGTGGGATTTAAAGTCTCCTGAAGAACAGGCCCCCTCCCTGGGAGCATTTCGGGTTTCCTGCCACTCTAGGAAGGGGGACTCACTGCCCTCCCGCCCCCCCTTGGAGGACCAAATACTGCCCAGCCCCTAAAAGTCCGGGGAAGGGAATGGGGGGGTCCAGCATCTTCCTCCTCCTCCTCCTCCTCCTCTTCCCCATTTCAGGTGCTTTTACCCAGACCCGTTTTTGCACCGCTGTGGAGCCACTCGCTGAAGGACCCCTGATTTCGGCTGTGCAGTCTGTGTGTATGGATGGGGCCTAGGATGTGACAGTGTTTTGGAGTTGATCCTGGGTAAAAATCAGGGAGTTCCGTGTGGTTCCGTGCCTTGGAACCATGTTTTTGCGCCACTGTGGAGCCATGCGCTGACGGACGCCTGATTTCGGGTGTACAGTCTGTGTGTATGGATGGGGCCTAGGATGTGACAGTGTTTTGTAGTTGATCCTGGGTAAAAATCAGGGAGTTCCGTGTGGTTCCGTGCCTTGGAACCATGTTTTTGCGCCACTGTGGAGCCATGCACTGACGGACCCCTGATTTCGGGTGTACAGTCTGTGTGTATGGATGGGGCCTAGGATGTGACAGTGTTTTGGAGTTGATCCTGGGTAAAAATCAGGGAGTTCCGTGTGGTTCCGTGCCTTGGAACCATATTTTTGCGCCAGTGCAGAGCCATGCGCTGACGGACGCCTGATTTCGGGTGTGCAGTCTGTGTGTATGGATGGGGCCTAGGATGTGACAGTGTTTTGTAGTTGATCCTGGGTAAAAATCAGGGAGTTCCGTGTGGTTCCGTGCCTTGGAACCATGTTTTTGCGCCACTGTGGAGCCATGGGCTGACGGACCCCTGATTTCGGGTGTACAGTCTGTGTGTATGGATGGGGCCTAGGATGTGACAGTGTTTTGGAGTTGATCCTGGGTAAAAATCAGGGAGTTCCGTGTGGTTCCGTGCCTTGGAACCATATTTTTGCGCCAGTGCAGAGCCATGCGCTGACGGACGCCTGATTTCGGGTGTGCAGTCTGTGTGTATGGATGGGGCCTAGGATGTGATAGTGTTTTGGAGTTGATCCTGGGTAAAAATCAGGGAGTTCCGTGTGGTTCCGTGCCTTGGAACCATGTTTTTGCACCACTGTGGAGCCATGCGCTGACGGACCCCTGATTTCGGGTGTGCAGTCTGTGTGTATGGATGGGGCCTAGGATGTGACAGTGTTTTGTAGTTGATCCTGGGTAAAAATCAGGGAGTTCCGTGTGGTTCCGTGCCTTGGAACCATGTTTTTGCGCCACTGTGGAGCCATGCGCTGACAGACCCCTGATTTCGGGTGTACAGTCTGTGTGTATGGATGGGGCCTAGGATGTGACAGTGTTTTGGAGTTGATCCTGGGTAAAAATCAGGGAGTTCCGTGTGGTTCCGTGCCTTGGAACCATATTTTTGCGCCAGTGCAGAGCCATGCGCTGACGGACGCCTGATTTCGGGTGTGCAGTCTGTGTGTATGGATGGGGCCTAGGATGTGATAGTGTTTTGGAATTGATCCTGGGTAAAAATCAGGGAGTTCCGTGTGGTTCCGTGCCTTGGAACCATGTTTTTGCACCACTGTGGAGCCATGCGCTGATGGACCCCTGATTTCGGGTGTGCAGTCTGTGTGTATGGATGGGGCCTAGGATGTGACAGTGTTTTGGAGTTGATCCTGGGTAAAAATCAGGGAGTTCCGTGTGGTTCCGTGCCTTGGAACCATGTTTTTGCGCCACTGTGGAGCCATGCGCTGACGGACCCCTGATTTCGGGTGTACAGTCTGTGTGTATGGATGGGGCCTAGGATGTGACAGTGTTTTGGAGTTGATCCTGGGTAAAAATCAGGGAGTTCCGTGTGGTTCCGTGCCTTGGAACCATATTTTTGCGCCAGTGCAGAGCCATGCGCTGACGGACGCCTGATTTCGGGTGTGCAGTCTGTGTGTATGGATGGGGCCTAGAATGTGATAGTGTTTTGGAGTTGATCCTGGGTAAAAATAAGGTAGTTCCGTGTGGTTCCGTGCCTTGGAACCATGTTTTTGCGCCGCTGCGGAGCCATGCGCTGACGGACGCCTGATTTCGGATGTGCAGTCTGTGGACTGAAATGGGCTCTATATATGATAGTGGATTTATCATGATCCAATGTAAAAATCATATGAAATCAGATGGTTCCGTGCGATGGAACCATGTTTTTGCGCCACTGCTGAGCCATGCGCTGGAGGATACGTGATTATTCTTGTGTAGTAGTTGACCATGAATGGGATGTGTGATTTGATGGTGATTTGGGAAGGATCCCATGTAAAAATCATATGAAATCAGGGAGTTCCGTCAAGTTCCGCCTTTTACCCAGACCCGGAATTTATTCCGGACAGGATCATTGGCGCCTTCTGGAAGGGGAAACCATGATTAAGGGGAGAAAAGGACGCCCTGTATTTGTAGGAGGGCCAATGACTTTGCCTTCCTCACGTTTTCAGCCAGTTAGAGGTAGGATCCAGACTGTATGGAAATATTATTCAAAGAGGTTGTATACTTAGGACTCTTTCTGGTTGCCAGAGAAAATATAATACAAGGTAAATCCATAAGGACGTTGTCCAACAGCAGCGTGGACAATTGTAAAAAAAAAAAAAAAAGGAAAGCACATACAATTTTTATTTCTACTTTTATTGAAAAGACACAAAATGTAATTAATTTTTGGATTTGGAAGAAAAGAGATCAGATCCTAGTAAAATTCTTTCCTAAAATTAATACATAAATACAGGAGTGGTACCTCGCAAGACAAATACTCCCGTAAGATGAATTTTCCAAAAGGCAAATGGAATTTTCCAGGAAGAGGCATGTTTTGCCCGATGACATTTTTTGCCTATGGGACGCCTTGAAAAAAATGTGTAAAAGCAATGCGATTTGTGATCGCTCGGGCTGCCGGAAGCAGCATTCAAGGGTGCATGGAATTCAAAACCCTGCCTGCCTTTCCTGGCCCTGTAGGACCCGATCCGTGGGTGCCATTCCACGCGTGGGGAAAGCCCGGACGGAAGCCCCCCACTGCTCCCCCCTTTGCCCGGGGTTTCCTCTGCCCCAAAACGGCTCGGCCCAGAGACCAGGGCGAAGGAAGGGGCAGTGCTCTTTCAGGCAAAGGTGGTCAGCCAGATGCTCTATGGCTCCTTCACTGGGCCTGCATCTTGCAGCTTTGACCCCATAGAGCGGGTCCAATCTAAATTCCTTAGAGCAATTCTTGAAGTCCCGAGATGTGTAACAAACGCACACATTCATTTAGAGACAGGTATGCTATCAGTGATAGCTAAAATTACATTAACTTCCCTTCAGTACTGGCTTAAAAGAAACTTTCAACCGCAGGGATTAACTCATCTACTTTTAGTGGACAACTTCCAATCTAAGTGGTTAAAATCAATCCTCTGTTTTCTCCCAAAATTGCCTCTGTTTTCTCCCAAAAGGAAGAAAGAGATCCACTGGGACAAAGAGTAGATGAGGTAGGATGGGAATTGCAACATAGAATAGGTAGGGAGGTAGTACAGGAACATCTGGAAACATTAAATGAATTTAAGTCTCCTGGGCCAGATGAGTTACACCCAAGGATATTAAAAGAACTGGCAGAAGTAATTTCAGAACCATTGGCAATAATCTTTGAGAAGTCCTGGAGAACAGGGGAAGTCCCCATAGACTGGAGGATGGCTAATGTTGTCCCCATCTTCAAAAGGGGGAAAAAAGAGGACCCAAATAATTACCGCCCAGTCAGCTTGACTTCAATTCCTGGAAAGATCCTAGAGCAGATTATTAAGCAGTCCGTATGCAATTATTTAACAAACAATGCTGTCATTACAACAAGTCAACACAGGTTGCTTAAAAACAAGTCATGCCAGACTAATTTGATCTCTTTCTTTGATAGAATTACAGGCCTGGTGGATGAGGGGAACGCTGTGGATATTGCTTATCTGGACTTTAGCAAGGCCTTCGATAAGGTTCCTCATGGTATTCTTGCTAAGAAGTTAGTAGCAAGTGGGATAGATAGTGCTACTGTCAGGTGGATTTGTAATTGGTTGACTGATCGCACCCAAAGGGTGATCTCATCAGCTTGGAGAGACATGACCAGTGGGGTGCCCCAGGGTTCTGTTCTGGGTCCAGTGCTGTTCAATATCTTTATAAATGACTTGGAGGAAAGAATAGAAAGTATGCTAATTAAATTTGCAGATGATACCAAATTGGGAGGGGTTGCTAATTCCCCAGAGGATCGGATGAAAATCCAAAAGGACCTTGACAGATTAGAATGCTGGGCCAAAGCTAATGGAATGGATTTCAACAGAGGGAAATGTAGGGTGCTACATCTAGGAAAAAAGAATGAATTGCACAGATATAGGATGGGGGACACTTGGCTAGAGAATAGTACCTGTGAAAGGGATCTAGGAGTCTTGGTGGACCACAAATTGAACATGAGTCAGCAGTGTGATGCGGCGGCCAGGAAAGCCAATGCGATTCTTGGTTGCATCAACAGAACAATAGTGTCTAGATCAAGGGAAGTGATAGTGCCACTCTATTCTGCTCTGGTCAGACCCCACCTGGAGTACTGTGTCCAGTTCTGTGCGCCTCAGTTTAAAAAGGATGTTGACAACCTCGAGTGGGTGCAGAGGAGGGCGACCAGGATGGTTGAGGGTCTGGAGGAAATGTCTTATGAGGAACGGCTTAGGGAACTGGGGATGTTTAGCCTTTCAAAAAGAAGACTGAGAGGGGATATGGTAGCTATGTTTAAATATATGAAAGGATGTCATATTGAAGAGGGAACAGGTTTGTTTTCCATGGCTTCAGAGACTAGGACTTGGGGCAATGGTTTCAAATTACAGGAAAAGAGATTCCATTTGAACATTAGGAAGAACTTCATGACAGTTAGAGCTGTTCGGCAGTGGAATATGCTGCCACGGAGGGTGGTGGAGTCTCCTTCTTTGGTGGTTTTTAAGCAGAGGCTGGATGGCCATCTGTCGGAAATATTGTGAAGGGGTTCCTGCATGGAAGGGGGTTGGACTAGATGGCCCTTGAGGTCTCTTCCAACTCTATGATTCTATGATTCTATGAGGCTTCTTGGAGGCCATACATCTTTCTTATCTTGGTACCTAGCAACTTAAGACATTTGTGGAATGGTATCCAGTGAGACCCCCCTCTTTACTGCATAACCTCTTTCCAAAAATAAATTTAGAAGGAAAGCAAACATTGGCTCCATGGAAGGAGTGGCCCAATCAGTCAGTCAATGGATATAACTAAGTAAACCTGATGAAACACCAGGAAGAAAAACCTCTAGAACATAGCCACACAGCCTGAAAAACCCACAACAACAACAACAAAATGAGGCTTTCCAAGAAGGAGCCACCCTCTTCTTTTGGGTACAAGGAGAATGAATCAGTTTCTGAAACCAACAATCTTATATCAGGAGTGTAGAGATGGGCTCAAAATGGAAAAAATATATTGTTTCTTTAGTAGTTTCTTTTCATTTTGTTACTAACATTTTTTTGGAAAGAAAACAAAACGATTCAGAACTGGGGAGCTCCCTTAGACTCTTCTTTGGAAGCTTCCCAAATTTGGAGCATTTTGGGGTGCCAGGGGGCCGAGTTATTAAGCTCCAAAGTGGGTTTCCCCAGGTAGATATAAAAGTGTTTTTTTAAATAAAAGTTTTGGTAGGACCAGACAGTAGGGTAAGGGGAAAGGTGGCTTGGAGAAAGCCATTACTCACCCTGGGTGAACTGGTGGATAATTAATTGCTTCTTCCTGTGCTTGGTAACTTTACTAGTACTGTATTACCATCAGTGTAATATATTTTCCATGTTGAAGTTCAATGAGGAAAGTATGAGACGGTGGAAGCACTTAGCACAGGAAGCTATTAATTCTGTCCAATCAGAATCAAGAGCTTCCTGTGTTAAGTGTTTCCACTATTTCATACTTTCCTCATTGAACTTCAAGCTGGAAAATATATTACACTGACGGTAGTGCTAATTTATGAGTATACAGTGGAACCTTGACTTACGTCATTAATCCGTTCCAGTGGTCTAGACTTAAGTCAAACATGACTTAAGTCAAATGAACGTTTCCCATAGAAAGTAATGGGAAAGCGGATTAATCCGTTCCATATGATGAAAAAGACCCCCGAAAACAGCAATTTAACACAAATTTGACTGGGATAGGAGATTCTTTCTGGGGATGTAAATGAAATGTCTCTTCAAACAGAGGGGGATGCAGTGGAATTATAGTCCACAAGTTATATGCCTCCACTTTTTAATGTTCATAGCAACAATGTCTAACATTTAAGTTTTACTGATTTTTAACCTGACGTTCCAAGTTCTGAACAACCCTGTGCTTACCCATTAGAGTCCCACAACTTTACAGCTCCCCAACTAAAATGCTTCCATGACTTCTGCAGCCAGATTTTTTTACAAGACTGAGCCGACTGTCTAACCAGCGAGGCCAGCCCCGAGCTCCCGGCCCTTCTTCTCCTCCGGCAGCAGTGGCGGCTTCGGTGAGGCCGAGGACCAGCTCCAGGTGCTCGGAGCTGGCCTCGCCGAAGCCGCCGCTGCTGGAGGAGGGGAAGAAGGCAGGAGCAGTTTGGAGGCAGCAGCCGCGATGCTGGGTTGTGGCTGCCACCCAATTCCGGTGCCTTGCGCCGGGGCTCCGAGATGTAAGTCAAAGCCTGCGACTCAAGTCAAACAGGCCCCTTCTTGCTGCAAGTCAAATATGATGCAAGTCAAGCAGTATGTAAGTCAAGGTTCCACTGTACTCACAAAGGGCCTCATGGCACAGTGGTTAAATGCTAAAAATGTGCTGAAGACCTGGAGTTCAATCACAGGTGAGCCATGGCTGAATCATTCTTTTATCCTTCCAAGTCTAGTAAAATGAGTTCTCAGTTCACTGGGGTGGCAATGCGTAGCCTGCATAAATAAAAATTGTAAATCATCCAGAGAGTGCTCTCAGCACTATGAGGTGGTATATAAGCAGAACCCTTTGCTTTACCCTGGTCTACAAGCGTTTTACAAGACATACAAAAATTTTGGAACAATTTTGTTCCAGTCAATGAGCTATGTCTTTTAAAGCAAGACTGGTGGCAAGGAGTCAGGGGCGGATGGCACCCTCACAATGAGCCCATACATGGCTGCCACCTGCCATAAATCAATTTCCTTAGTTTTGAAATGGGTGGTTTCAGGGAATCATAGAGTTGGAAAAGACCTCAAGGGCCATCCAGTACAAATGCCTGCCATACAAGAACCCCCATCAAAGTATTCCCAAAAGATGGCCATCCAGCCTCTGCTTAAAAACATCCAAAGGAGACTCCATCACTCTCGGTGGCAGTATATTCCACTGCCGAACAGCTGTAACTGTAAGAAAGTGCTGATGTCAAAAATCAGACGCCAGAAACTACAATCAAGTGCTTAAAGCATTATCTGGATGGCTTACAATTTATTTATGTTGGATATACAGAATATGGCCCTCCCCCAGCAAGTTGTGAGCCAGCCATGAGCCTGCTACCTGGGATTGAACCCTCAGGTCTTCAGCACAGCTATGGCTGCAGTACAGCAGTTTAACCACTGAGACACAGAAATCTGTCTCTAATCATTTCAATAAAGCAGGACACTCTGTAGAAGATCTGCATGTCACTATTTTAGAACACAATCATTACAAATCAAGAATATACAAGGAAACAGGTCATAATATTAATACACATGATGGACACCCATAAAAAGAATAGGCTATCAGTCTAAGTATTCTAGGTCATTACTAAATGTTAAACTTATGCTGTTATCTCCTAACACTATTATTTTCTTCATAATTGCCATGTCCAGCACACATCTTAAAGGTAAAATACTACAAATAATACCTAAATTAACACATATTGTTCCTATGCTATCTTCTTTCAATTTATATTTTCTTTTATACATTCTTCCCACTCCTGAGGTTTTAACGGGACCGTCTTCAGCACTGACACTCCTTCTCTTTTTTTCTCCCTCATTTCATCTTTGTACATTACTGTAACACAGTAACCCCCCACCATTTTGCGGTTCAGGTACGGCGGTCCCGCTACATCGCGGGATCGCAGTACCTGCACCGTGTGGGGGGGCAGGGGGCCTCGGAGCCACGCGGGGGTGGGAGCGGGCAGGGACAGTGTCCCTCACCGCAGCCCCCCCGGGCGCCTACGGAGGGCCTCGGAGCCACGCGGAACGGCTGCAGGGACAGACAGCATCCGTTCGCGCAGCTGCCCCGGCTGCGGGGACGGACGGCGTCCCTCCGCGCAGCCACCCCGGGCGACTACAGAGGGCCTCGGAGCCGCAGGGGACAGCTGCAGGGACAGACGGCAACCCTCCCCGCAGCTGCCCTGGGCACCTCCTGAGGGCCTTGCAGCTGTGCGGGGGGCGGCGGGGGGCGATGTGTCGCTCCCCGCCGCCCCCTGGCGCCTCCGTAGGGCCTCAGAGTCGCGGGAGGGCAATCGGGTCACTCCCTGCCACCCCCTGCTCCTCCAAGCCTTTTGCGACAGGTGCGCAATCGCCCCCCGACCCCCCCCCCACCGGCTTCCACATATCACGGATTTTCATGGATTGCGGGTGGGGTGGGTCCCCAACCCCTGCGATTGGCGGGGGGTTACTGTATATAATAAACTTATTGTCCCACATGCATTTACTGCGAGCTTTGCTTTGATTGTGCCTGACATGCTTACACAGTTGAACTTTGCACAGACGAACACGTCTACAGTATCTAAAACCAGAATAAAACAATCACTCCTTTGATAGTTCATGAGGATCACACCAGTCTTGAATCTCATTCTGTATTCCATGATTTGCCTTGTTCAGTTTTGCTGCTGGAAGGGCTCTTTCAGGTCATGTCTAACTGAATTTGATGAAGCTCTTCCCAGGCCCTTGATGGAATCTCCCTTGTCCCTTAATATAAATTAGTGGCCACTCAAAGGGAAACAAACTCTACATTCCTGATATGTTTACAGTTTCTTACCAGTGTCTTTTTAAGGTGAACTGAGAGAACTGCTCTCACTGAAGCTCTTTCCACATTCCATGCATTCATATGGTTTCTCCTCTGTATGTGTTCTTTGATGGGAATTAAGTTCAATGCTCCGACTGAAGCTTTTCCCACATTCCATACATTTAAATGGTTTTCCCCCCTGTATGAGTACTTTGATGGGAACGAAGTACAGTGCTTCGACTGAAACTCTTTCCACATTCCATGCATTTATACGTTTTCTCCCCTGTATGTGTTCTTTGATGTCTACTCAAGTTACCGCTATGACTGAAGCTCTTTCCACATTCCATGCATTTAAATGGTTTCTCCCCTGTATGTGTTCTTTGATGGGAATTAAGTTCAATGCTCCGACTGAAGCTTTTCCCACATTCCATACATTTAAATGGTTTCTTCCCCGTATGAATAATTTGATGGGAACGAAGTACAGTGGTTTGACTGAAACTCTTTCCACATTCCATGCATTTATAAGGTTTCTCCCCTGTATGTGTTCTTCGATGGGAACTAAGGTGACTGCTGTAACTGAAGCTCTTTCCACATTCCTTGCATTTATACGGTTTCTCTCCTGTATGTGTTCTTTGATGGGAAGTAAGTACATTGCTCTCACTGAAGCTTTTCCCACATTCCATACATTCATATGGTTTCTCCCCTGTATGTGTTCTTTGATGGGAACTTAGGTTACAACGCTGACTGAAGCTCTTTCCACATTCCATGCATTCATATGGTTTCTCCCCTGTATGTGTTCTTTGATGTTTACTCAGGTTACCTCGGTTACTGAAGCTCTTTCCACATTCCAGGCATTTAAATGGTTTCTCTCCTGTATGTGTTACTTGATGGGAACTAAGTTCAGGGCTCCGACTGAAGCTTTTCCCACATTCCATACATTTAAATGGTTTCTTCCCTGTATGTGTTCTTTGATGGTAACTAAGGCTACTGCGCTGACTGAAGCTCTTTCCACATTCCATGCATTCATATGGTTTCTTCCCCGGATGAGTACTTTGATGGGAACTAAGGGAACTGCTCAGATTGAAGCTCTTTCCACATTCCATGCATTTAAAGGGTTTCTCTCTTGTATGTGTTCTTTGATGGGAAGTAAGGGTACTGCTCTGACTGAAACTCTTTCCACATTTCATGCATTCATATGGCTTTTCACCTGTGTGAAGTTTTTCATGTTTACTGAGGGTACTGGTGGTGTTGAAGCTCTTTTCCCATTCTATGCTTCTGAATGGTTTCTCACCTATGTGAGTTGCTTGATTTGAATTAAGTATACCTTGCTGAGGGTAGTTCTTTTCACTTTCTTTTGCCTTATAGGATTTCTCCATGCTGTCAGTTTTTTGTTGAGAACCAAAGTGACTCTTCTGCCGAAGGCTCTTTGTATTTTCTATGATTTTCCCCTTGTGTGAGTTTTCATATGGTTTCTCCCCTGTATGTGTTCTTTTATGTTTACTCAAGTTACAGCTCTGACTGAAGCTCTTTCCACAATCCATGCATGTAAATGGTTTCTCCCCTGTATGTGTTCTTTGATGGGAACTTAGGTTACAACGCTGACTGAAGCTCTTTCCACATTCCATGCATTCATATGGTTTCTCCCCTGTATGTGTTCTTTGATGTTTACTCAGGTTACCTCGGTTACTGAAGCTCTTTCCACATTCCAGGCATTTAAATGGTTTCTCTCCTGTATGTGTTACTTGATGGGAACTAAGTTCAGGGCTCCGAGTGAAGCTTTTCCCACATTCCATACATTTAAATGGTTTCTTCCCTGTATGTGTTCTTTGATGGTAACTAAGGCTACTGCGCTGACTGAAGCTCTTTCCACATTCCATGCATTCATATGGTTTCTTCCCCGGATGAGTACTTTGATGGGAACTAAGGGAACTGCTCAGATTGAAGCTCTTTCCACATTCCATGCATTTAAAGGGTTTCTCTCTTGTATGTGTTCTTTGATGGGAAGTAAGGGTACTGCTCTGACTGAAACTCTTTCCACATTTCATGCATTCATATGGCTTTTCACCTGTGTGAAGTTTTTCATGTTTACTGAGGGTACTGGTGGTGTTGAAGCTCTTTTCCCATTCTATGCTTCTGAATGGTTTCTCACCTATGTGAGTTGCTTGATTTGAATTAAGTATACCTTGCTGAGGGTAGTTCTTTTCACTTTCTTTTGCCTTATAGGATTTCTCCATGCTGTCAGTTTTTTGTTGAGAACCAAAGTGACTCTTCTGCCGAAGGCTCTTTGTATTTTCTATGATTTTCCCCTTGTGTGAGTTTTCATATGGTTTCTCCCCTGTATGTGTTCTTTTATGTTTACTCAAGTTACAGCTCTGACTGAAGCTCTTTCCACAATCCATGCATGTAAATGGTTTCTCCCCTGTATGTGTTCTTTGATGGGAACTAAGATTACTGCTCTGACTGAAGCATTTCCCACAATCCATACATTCATATGGTTTCTCGCCTGTATGTGTTCTTTGATGGGAACTAAGGTGACTGCTCTGACTGAATCTTTTCCCACATTCCATGCATTTAAAGGGTTTCTCTCTTGTATGTGTTCTTTGATGGGAAGTAAGGGTACTGCTCTGATTGAAGCTCTTTCCACATTCCATGCATTCATATGGTTTCTTGCCAGTGTGAAGTTTTTCATGTTTACGGAGGGTACTGATGGTGTTGAAGCTCTTTTCACATTCTATGCTTCTTAATGGTTTCTCATCTATGTGAGTTGTTTGATGTGAATTAAGTATACCTTGCTGAGGGTAGTTCTTTTCACTTTCTTTTGCCTTATAGGATTTCTCCATGCTGTCCGTTTTTTGTTGAGAACCAAAGTGACTCTTCTGCTGAAGGCTCTTTCTATTTTCTATGATTTTCCCCTTGTGTGAGTTTTAAATGTGAAGTGAACAATCTGTGGCTGGCTTCCTTCTTACCTTTTTCCTCCTCTAGAATGTTTATTTTTTCTGTTCTTCTTTCTCACTTGATTTTTTTTCTATCAGAAGTAGTGGGTTTTGATAATTCTGATAATCCTGTATTTTACCTAATGGAGAAGAAAGTGACAGAGGATGAGTGAGCACACAAATTAGGGGTCTTGCCAATGCATTACCTTTGTCTTTAACTGTCATGGAAAAGTAGAAACCCAATTTCAGCACCAAGGTCAGCAGAAAGAGAAGGAAATATTTATTGTGGATCTAACTGCTCACATTTTAGTGCAGTTCCTTGTATGTGTATGTGTGTGTATACATAAAACTCACAGATAAAATGAAAAGCAAAGCATTCTGCTTACACACAAACACACACACACAAACATAGGGGGCGGATTGGCTATTCATTTCAGAAGCTACCAGTTCTAAAACAACACGTGCAAGCCCAGATGTTGTTTGGAAGCCTCCAAAATGCAATCAGCCAATCCCTTACCTTGGTCTGTGCCTGCACGGCACTGAGCTCCAACAAGGAAGAAGCCTCAAAGGAATGGCCGTTTGTGTTTCGGAGGCTTCTGAACACCAACTGAACTCACGCATATCATTTCAGAACCAATAGCTTCCGAAACAAATAGCCCATCTCTACACACACACACACACACACACACACACACACACACACACACACACACACACACACACACACACACACACACACACACACACAAAGTGGTACCTTGAGATACAATATTAATCAATTTGTCACGACATTTTGTATCTTGAAATTTTTGAAACTCAAATCCGAATGTGGCATAACGCACCCTGGGAATTGAAGTCTTCCACAAAATTTTCAATCCCACAGGGAGTTTTCGTATCTTGAGTTTTTTTGCAGACGTTTTGCGGAAGACTTCAGTTCCCATGGTGCATTGCAACCCGAACGGATTTCCCTCTGCATCTTGATATAAGCAGAACATTTTGCCTTGCTTTCCAATTCATTGTTTCATTGTAGACTGAAGAGAGAATAAAAGGACACACCTGAAAGTTGACAAGTTAGTCCTACTTAAATTAGGCCCATTTGAAGCAACTGAACATAGGGAGGGTAGAGTCATCAAATCTCCATTGGGCCCATTTTAGTATGCGTTATTTCTCTAAGCAATAGCATTTCTGCCAGTGTGGTCCAGTTTTCACTTGTCTGTGTCTCCTGACTTCCATCTTTGCTCAGGCCCTTATTGGTTATCCTTTGCTTGAGTCTCTGCCAGAAGTGGTTGTGGTTTCACAGCGATGCTGCTCTTCCCATGTCCTCTGAACATAACCTGTTCCTTTATTCTCAAAGCATGACATATGATGATCCTAACAGCTTGAGAACAGGGCCAGCGTTACAACTAACAAGGATATAGAACAACAAATAGAAAAGACAACAAGGACCCTTATCCACAGAACCCATATCCACTGGTTCACTTAACTGCAATGGAAAAATACTAATATTAACAGAAAAAATCAATTAAAAGCTATATTTGCATGTATTACTGGAAGTAGCCACTAGAGAGCAGCAGAGACAACGAATTCCTTTACATGCATTGAATCCTTTATGAATTCCTTTACATTCATTGAGTGGCCAGTTCTCTCAATGCATGTACAAACTTATTTCCTTTTTTCCTTTTACTATGTTATACATACATACATACATACATACATACATACATACATACATACATACATACATACATACATACATACATACATACATATGAGCTCTATATAGGTTTGTTGTAGTCCAAAACATCTGGAGTGAAAAGGTTCACCACCGCTCTGCCCACGAGCCAAAGGGATCCTTACCTGGATGGACCTTGTTCCCAGAACCTCAAAGGGATCGCCTCATGCAGAGATATCTGGCCTGGATTCAGTAGATCCCCCCCCTCTGTCAGAGGAAATATGGAATCACCTCTTCAAAGGATCCTGGCAGCTGAAAATGGAAATCGGATTAATAATGGGAAGTGCAGGCTGGCATTTTTGTCAGTTGTGTTGGCGTGTGCTCTCTCTCCTAAAACTGCAACATAAGAACATAAGAAGAGCCTTTGCTGGATCAGGCCAACTGCCCATGTAGTCCAGCTTCCTGCATCTCACAGTGGCCCCACCAAATGCCTATGGGAGCCCACAAGACTAGATCTCTGTCTCCTGATACCACTCCCCTACATCTGGCCCTTGAAGGACCCTGGTTTTAGGCCTGGGGATTACACATCTCCATCATGGTTTGTAACCTGTGATGGACTTTTCCTCCAGGAATCTGTCCAATCCCCTTTTGAAGGCATCCAGGCCAGATGCCATCACCACCTCCTGTGGCAGGGAGTTCCACAGACTAACAACGTGCTGGGTGAAAAAAATATTTTCTTTTGTCTGTTCTTAACTCTTCAGATCCAGTATCACATCACAGGCTGAACTTGACCTGAGCTCTTAACTATTGGCTTATTTTTATTCATGCTTTATTCATATGTTGGTTTTATTGTACCGTATTTGTATTGGTTTCATACCACAACTGTTATCCGGCATCCCTAACTGGATGAACGCCCTGGACCACACAGTGGAATGAACTCAAGCCTGTCTTTTTATGGAAACTCTTAGGCCCCCCCAGATGTGTCTCTTATGCAACACTATACTTAGAAGCAGGACAGCCCCTGTTAAGCGACAAGGGCATGGCTACGACCTAATATGTGCCTTTTATATGAACCTATATGATCACACAGACTTTGTGTTTGTAACCACTTAGATTGCACTGACACTATGTTTTCAATGTTAGATTCCATCACTCGTAACTTAAATAGCATTTTACTCTCTAACTGCTCACATTTTCTTGTAGTTTTATATAATGTTTTTAATGCTGTAAGATGTCCCCCCCCCAATTCCCTAATGTCTAAATACTTGAACATGTCTTATTTGTACTGGACTGTATATTATCCCTCATTACTGTAAGCCGCCATGGGTCTTTTTCCAAGAAAAAAGGCGGAGGTAAAAAATACTCTAAAACAGAAATATATATATATTTCTACACGGGAAGAAACCCGAATCCACCCTAACATGCATATATATATATATATATATATATATATATATATATATATATATATATATATATATATATATATATATATATATATATATATATATATATATGCATGTTAGGGTGGATTCGGGTTTCTTCCCGTGTAGAAATCTGGTTGTTTTGGCGACGTTTCGACGAGGTCTCACTCGTCATCTTCAGGCTGGTGTTCTGGCTTCTTTCTTCTTGAAGCAAAGCGTGATCTCAGTTGAAGTCCTTCTATAAATACTGCTGGGGGGGTGTGGTTTGCTGATTGTAGGTTTGTTTGTTCTTTTGTGATCTGCTGTGTGGCTGAGGCGATCGTTAAGGGATTAACTGCTGGTGGGTTAGATGGCTGTTTAGAGACATCCTGTGTGGGTGAGGTGCTGGATGTGTGTCTATCAGCCTTTTGTTTCTTAACGACCTTGGTGATGGGCGTTCTGGCAGCATCCTGGGCTTTGGTGGAGTGGGGTCCTGTGTCTTGTGAATTCATTTTGGTCTGGCTGCGTGTCTGTGGTCTCCCAATGTTTTTTTGGCGTGTGTAAGTGTGCTCCATGTGGTGACTGGAGTGGGGTGTAGCAGTAGATGGTGCAGTCGTGGTTTTGTTATTGGATGGTGGTTTCGTTTCATCTGTGGGAAGGGTCTGGGTTTGTGTTTGGTGTGGATGGAAGGTGGTGGCATCTTGTGTCCTTTTGGACCTGGTGTCAGTCTTTGTGACGGAGGCTCGTCTGTTGACCAGGGCTAGTTTCCAGATGTCAGGCAAGCGGGAGGTGTCATCACGTTTATTCATGTTGTTTGGGTGTTTCTCTATTTCAATGGCTTCCATGATTATTCGACTGTTGAAGTGTTCAGTTTTGGAGATGAGTTTGGTTCTTTCAAAATCAATTTCATGACCTGTTGTTTTTATGTGCTGGAAGAGAGAGGAAGATTTTTCTTCTTTTTTGACTGCGTTCTTGTGTTCTGCGATGCGTGCGCTTATTCTCCTGTTTGTCTGTCCGATGTATGTGGCTGGGCAGACTTTGCATGGTATTTCGTAGACTCCTTGGCTTTCTAGCTCAATCTTGTCTTTGGGGTTTCTTAAAATGTTGGCTATTTTTTGGTCGGTGCAAAAGGCTGTCTTGATATTGTGTTTGTGGAGAATTTTGCTGATTTTGTCTGTGGTGCCTTTGATGTAAGGGAGGAGGGCAGTGCCGTTGTTCTCTTCTGTTTCTTGGTTCTTGGGGGGTGTTTCTTTTTGGATTAGTTTGGTGATGGTGTTTTTTTGGAATCCGTTCGCAATTAAAACATTCGAGAGAGTGTGTAATTCAGTTTTTAGGTGGTCTTTGTCAGCGAGGCGTTTGGTTCTGGAGATGAGGGTTTTTGCTACGGAGTTGATCTGTGCAGGGTGGTGGTGTGATTGTGCATTTAAGTAGCGGTTTGTATGTGTTTTTTTCTGGTAGATGGTATGTCCTAAGGAGCCGTCGGGTTTTTTGTAGATTAGGACGTCCAGGAAGGGAAGTTGGTTGTTGGCTTCTATTTCCATAGTGAATTGTATTTTGGGGTGTAGGCTGTTGAGATGTGTGAGGAAGTTGTTCAGTTTATCTTTCCCGTGTGGCCAGATAACAAAGGTGTCGTCAACATATCTGAGCCAGAGTTTGGGTTTATGTTCGGACTTCTGTAACGCGTTGGTTTCAAAGTGTTCCATATATAGGTTTGCGATGACCGGTGAGAGGGGTGATCCCATGGGTGCTCCTTCTATCTGTTTGTATCTTTGTCCATTGTGGATGAAGTATGTGTTGGTTAGGCAGTGGTTGGTCAGATCTAGGATGTGCTTGGGGGGGTTGTATTTGTTGTGGATAGCTGTCAAGGCTTCTTGAATGGGCACTTGTGTGAAGAGCGAAACAACATCGAAGCTCACGAGTAGGTCATTGGGTTGTAGGTCTTGTTTCTTTATAATTTCTATGAAGTGGAACGAGTTTTGTACGTATGAAGTGATGGATTCTGCATATGGCTGGAGTTGTTTGGCAAGAAATTTGGCGAGGTTTTGTAGAGGTGAGCCTATGGAGCTGACTATGGGTCTGAGAGGTGTTCCTTCTTTGTGAATCTTGGGGAGGCCGTAGAGCTTGGGGCATCTGGATGATTTCTCTCTGGGGATGATGCTTGCCTTGATTTCTTCACTTAAGGGAGAGGCTTTTATTTTGGCTTTGGTGGTTTTTTCCAGGTAGGTGGTGGGGTCTGTGTTCAAAGGTATGTAAGCAGGGTCTTGTAGTAGGTTGTGAAAATCTACGAAAACAAATATCCGACCTCTACGGGGAGGAAACCTTCCAGCTGACCAGAACCTACGAGAAACTAGAAGTCCGAAGAGCCACCATCTTATGTGACATTGCATTCCTACGCAACTGCCGAGACAAAAATGTGATCCCCACAAGCTTCCAACTGAAATTCCACTCAAAAACCCCATCCAGCGAAAGGATCCTGAAAAGAACAGAACTAGCCCTAATCAGAAGCGAACTACACAGGAAAAGATACCTACTAGATCAAACCAACAGAGACCTACTCACTCTCCACCTCAAACTCAGCAACAAAATCCACCCAACACTCTGGAACAAATCCAAGCAACTCGCCGCCTGGAGAGCAGAAACAGAGACCTCCCACAAGACAGACACACACACCAACAAACTCCACAAACTGGAAAAACGCCAGAAGCCCAACCCCCTCCCCCCACAGCAGCCCATGAAACAAACAGTGCATAACATATCAGACAGGACACTCACCATCGCAGAGACCAAAGTCCTTTCCAAAGGATTCAACTTTGCAGTCGCCCCCAGACACATCCCCACTGAAAACATCATATGCGGAGTGGAAGCCAGCCTAACCAAAATCAACCCAGATGAAGCCAACAAAATCAGACTCGAAGTCACCAATGTCCTCTGCTCCAGCAAACCACCCAGAAGCAATTTACACAAAGAAGAACAAAAAGCCCTCACCAACCTGAGGAAAGACAACAACATAATCATTCTCCCAGCAGACAAAGGCAATGCCACAGTGGTGATGAACACATCTGACTACCAAGCCAAACTATCCAACCTACTACAAGACCCTGCTTACATACCTTTGAACACAGACCCCACCACCTACCTGGAAAAAACCACCAAAGCCAAAATAAAAGCCTCTCCCTTAAGTGAAGAAATCAAGGCAAGCATCATCCCCAGAGAGAAATCATCCAGATGCCCCAAGCTCTACGGCCTCCCCAAGATTCACAAAGAAGGAACACCTCTCAGACCCATAGTCAGCTCCATAGGCTCACCTCTACAAAACCTCGCCAAATTTCTTGCCAAACAACTCCAGCCATATGCAGAATCCATCACTTCATACGTACAAAACTCGTTCCACTTCATAGAAATTATAAAGAAACAAGACCTACAACCCAATGACCTACTCGTGAGCTTCGATGTTGTTTCGCTCTTCACACAAGTGCCCATTCAAGAAGCCTTGACAGCTATCCACAACAAATACAACCCCCCCAAGCACATCCTAGATCTGACCAACCACTGCCTAACCAACACATACTTCATCCACAATGGACAAAGATACAAACAGATAGAAGGAGCACCCATGGGATCACCCCTCTCACCGGTCATCGCAAACCTATATATGGAACACTTTGAAACCAACGCGTTACAGAAGTCCGAACATAAACCCAAACTCTGGCTCAGATATGTTGACGACACCTTTGTTATCTGGCCACACGGGAAAGATAAACTGAACAACTTCCTCACACATCTCAACAGCCTACACCCCAAAATACAATTCACTATGGAAATAGAAGCCAACAACCAACTTCCCTTCCTGGACGTCCTAATCTACAAAAAACCCGACGGCTCCTTAGGACATACCATCTACCAGAAAAAAACACATACAAACCGCTACTTAAATGCACAATCACACCACCACCCTGCACAGATCAACTCCGTAGCAAAAACCCTCATCTCCAGAACCAAACGCCTCGCTGACAAAGACCACCTAAAAACTGAATTACACACTCTCTCGAATGTTTTAATTGCGAACGGATTCCAAAAAAACACCATCACCAAACTAATCCAAAAAGAAACACCCCCCAAGAACCAAGAAACAGAAGAGAACAACGGCACTGCCCTCCTCCCTTACATCAAAGGCACCACAGACAAAATCAGCAAAATTCTCCACAAACACAATATCAAGACAGCCTTTTGCACCGACCAAAAAATAGCCAACATTTTAAGAAACCCCAAAGACAAGATTGAGCTAGAAAGCCAAGGAGTCTACGAAATACCATGCAAAGTCTGCCCAGCCACATACATCGGACAGACAAACAGGAGAATAAGCGCACGCATCGCAGAACACAAGAACGCAGTCAAAAAAGAAGAAAAATCTTCCTCTCTCTTCCAGCACATAAAAACAACAGGTCATGAAATTGATTTTGAAAGAACCAAACTCATCTCCAAAACTGAACACTTCAACAGTCGAATAATCATGGAAGCCATTGAAATAGAGAAACACCCAAACAACATGAATAAACGTGATGACACCTCCCGCTTGCCTGACATCTGGAAACTAGCCCTGGTCAACAGACGAGCCTCCGTCACAAAGACTGACACCAGGTCCAAAAGGACACAAGATGCCACCACCTTCCATCCACACCAAACACAAACCCAGACCCTTCCCACAGATGAAACGAAACCACCATCCAATAACAAAACCACGACTGCACCATCTACTGCTACACCCCACTCCAGTCACCACATGGAGCACACTTACACACGCCAAAAAAACATTGGGAGACCACAGACACGCAGCCAGACCAAAATGAATTCACAAGACACAGGACCCCACTCCACCAAAGCCCAGGATGCTGCCAGAACGCCCATCACCAAGGTCGTTAAGAAACAAAAGGCTGATAGACACACATCCAGCACCTCACCCACACAGGATGTCTCTAAACAGCCATCTAACCCACCAGCAGTTAATCCCTTAACGATCGCCTCAGCCACACAGCAGATCACAAAAGAACAAACAAACCTACAATCAGCAAACCACACCCCCCCAGCAGTATTTATAGAAGGACTTCAACTGAGATCACGCTTTGCTTCAAGAAGAAAGAAGCCAGAACACCAGCCTGAAGATGACGAGTGAGACCTCGTCGAAACGTCGCCAAAACAACCAGATTTCTACACGGGAAGAAACCCGAATCCACCCTAACATGCATACCTATACCCGTGAAAATCTACGAAAACATATATATATATATATATATATATATATATATATATATATATATATATATATATATATATATATATATATATATATATATATATATATATATATATATAATATATATAATATATATATATATATATATATGCATGTTAGGGTGGATTCGGGTTTCTTCCCGTGTAGAAATCTGGTTGTTTTGGCGACGTTTCGACGAGGTCTCACTCGTCATCTTCAGGCTGGTGTTCTGGCTTCTTTCTTCTTGAAGCAAAGCGTGATCTCAGTTGAAGTCCTTCTATAAATACTGCTGGGGGGGTGTGGTTTGCTTGCTCTGTTGCTGATTGTAGGTTCCTTTGTTCTTTTGTGATCTGCTGTGTGGCTGAGGCGATCGTTAAGGGCTTAACTGCTGGTGGGTTAGATGGCTGTTTAGAGACATCCTGTGTGGGTGAGGTGCTGGATGTGTGTCTATTAGCCTTTTGTTTCTTAACGACCTTGGTGATGGGCGTTCTGGCAGCATCCTGGGCTTTGGTGGAGTGGGGTCCTGTGTCTTGTGAATTCATTTTGGTCTGGCTACGTGTCTGTGGTCTCCCAATGTTTTTTTGGCGTGTGTAAGTGTGCTCCATGTGGTGACTGGAGTGGGGTGTAGCGGTAGATGGTGCAGTCGTGGTTTTGTTATTGGATGGTGGTTTCGTTTCATCTGTGGGAAGGGTCTGGGTTTGTGTTTGGTGTGGATGGAAGGTGGTGGCATCTTGTGTCCTTTTGGACCTGGTGTCAGTCTTTGTGACAGAGGCTCGTCTGTTGACCAGGGCTAGTTTCCAGATGTCAGGCAAGCGGGAGGTGTCATCACGTTTATTCATGTTGTTTGGGTGTTTCTCTATTTCAATGGCTTCCATGATTATTCGACTGTTGAAGTGTTCAGTTTTGGAGATGAGTTTGGTTCTTTCAAAATCAATTTCATGACCTGTTGTTTTTATGTGCTGGAAGAGAGAGGAAGATTTTTCTTCTTTTTTGACTGCGTTCTTGTGTTCTGCGATGCGTGCGCTTATTCTCCTGTTTGTCTGCCCGATCTTCCTCTCTCTTCCAACCCCCACCTCCCTCGCTCACCTCCTTTCCCCGAAAGAGATAAGAACCATAGAGTCCGCGAGCCAGCGCGGCTCTCCCACTCCCGCCCTTACTTTTGGGCGCTCTGGCAGCGGACCCATTCTCTATGATCCAACCACCCCGCCTTCCTCGCGAGGAATGCTGGGAAGGGAAGGCGGGGCAGAGGGAACGGGAGGGCTTGCGGAGAGACAAAGAAGACAAAGAAGAATGGATTGGGAGGGGGGCGACGAACGAGAGGCGGTGTCCTTCCTAGAGCGTCCTCCTGCGCAGGAGAGAGAGAGGGGGGCAGCCTCATTCCTAGAGAGTTCTCCTCCTCCAGGAGGACCTGGTGGGGATGGGGGCCGGAATAGTCCTTGTCAGATCGTCATAGAATTTCATAGAATCAAGGAGTTGGAAGAGACCTCAGGGGCCATCTAGACTAGTGGTTCTCAAACTGTAGGTCCCTAGATGTTCCTGGACTGAAGCTCCCAAAAATCCCTTCCAGCACAGCAAGTGGTGGAGGGTTCTGGGAGTTGTAGCCCAAGAATATCTGGGAACTCACAGGTTGAGAACCACTGGTCTAGACCAACCCCCTGCAGGAACCCCATCACAATATGTCCGACAGATGACCATCCAGCCTCTGCTTAAAAACCTCCAAAGAAGGAGACTCCACCACCCTCTGTGACAGCATATTCCACTGCTGAACAGCTCTAACTGTCATGAAGTTCTTCCTAATGTTCAAATTGAATATCTTTTCCTGTAGTTTGAAACCATTGCCCCGAGTCCTAGTCTCTGAAGCCATGGAAAACAAACCTGTTCCCTCTTCAATGTGACCTCCTTTCAAATATTTAAACATCCTGCAAGGGTGGCCCAGATGCCCTTGGCATCACCTACTTCTATCTGGAAGTTGATTCATGGCTACTGGACTTCTTTTTCGAGAGATAGAAACGTTTCGATGTTCATCCAAACAGCTTCATCGGTCATTCAAAGACAATATTGAAAGCCAGTATTGTCAAAGCTCCACACACTGAGCACACACAAACAGAATCCCGTATGTTGCCAAGGGTCAGAAGCCAGGGAAACAAACAGAGTTCAGCCCTTTGTCAAAAGCCAGGAGCCAGTGAGATAATCAGAGTTCTTATTACCAGTTTGAGGTCACAAAAGGAATGCACATGGGAACCAGATGCCAAACTGTGGAGCAGAATGCAGGTCGTAGTCAAGCAATAGTCCGAAGGGCGAGGAGACCGGCAAGCTGAGTTCAAGGACAGGAACACGAACAACAGGAGTGTGGCCAATGTGACCCGTTGCTTACACAAAGCCTTCTCCCTCCCGTCGCCAGCTTTATACTAGAACAGGGGAATCCACCTTTACACCCAGGAACCTATCCTGTTAGTACTCGGGACTACTCGACCAAAGGTTCCTATGGGCTTCGTAAATTTTATCCCTGCTTCTACGTTGATGCAGGATTCTTTCTGCAACCCTCCTGAGAGGCACAGTCTCATTGGGAAAGTGTTGCGTTATGAATGACATGGATGCAGAGCTTCAGGGTGAAAGGATCTGATCCTCAGGCAGCATTCCTGTTTGTCTCTCTATCTGGGCTTCATGCATGGATATCTGCGTGTGTGAATGAATGTATGAGTGTGCGGAGTATGTGTGATATGTGTGTGATGATGATGAGGGCTTGCCTGAGGATCAGTCTTTATTAATAAGAGAAGGACAATAGATACAGGAAGACATCCCTCAGTGGGAGGGGGAATGCATGCATATCTGTAAGACCACATTGCCTGGTATTGATGAGGACCCGGGGGGGAAGGAAGCTATAGGGCAGGCCTGCCCAAAGTCTGGCCTGGGGCCAAATCCGGCCTGACAGGCCATTCTGAGTGGCCCGCGGCTGGCTGGCCTGCCCCTCCCACCCCCTCCTTTGGCCCATTTTTTTTTAAATCTTCCGCCAACACTGACACCGCCGGGAAGCTTGTGGGCTGCTGGCACTGGCACCGCCGGCAACCATGTGAGGCTGGGAGCGTGCGCGGGGGTGGTGTGCGTGCGGGCCACCACCAGCACCACTGGGAATCTTGTGAAGCTCGGGAACACCGGCACCACTGGGAAGCTTGGGCGGAGGGGCGGTCTGCCGCCACCGGCACTGCAGGGGAATCTGGGGAGGTGGGAAGGCCAGCGGGCCTCTGCCACCACCAAGGAGCTTTGGGGTGGGCTGGTGGGTGAGCTGTCACCACCGCTGGATAGTTTGGGGGCGTGCAAGGTCACACAGATTGCCTCTTCCAAGGGGCGATCTTTGGCCACGGCTCCCTGTGCTTCCTTTGGTCCCCACCTCCCTCCCTCCCTCCCTTGTTCCCCAATTTCCTTCCTTCCTCTCATGGTTTCCACCTTCCTCCCTCTCTCCCTTGGTTCCCGCCTTCCTTCCTGCGGGTGGGGTTCCAAGGGGTCAGTGGGTGGGGCTTACAGTGGGGTGGCAGGGTTGGGGAGCAACCAGCCCCTGACACATTCTCAGCCACCAAATCTGGCCCTCCTTAGAAAAAGTTTGGGCACCCCTGCTGTAGGGTCAAAGGTGATAGGACAGATGGCCCTGACATGCTGTTCTTGCCCCTGGTCTGGCATCCTGTTTGCCATCCTGTTTTCCTCTGGCCTTCTTGCCTACATCAGCACATCGGTATCTGCTTGGCTCTGAGGGCTGCTAGGACTGCTGGGAAATCCAGGCCAATGCAGGCCTCCATGCAGGCCTCCCACGCCTTCAGTTTCCTCTGTGCTTGACCAATGTTGGGGCCCAGAAATATGGGGGAATAATGATATTCCCACAGGAAAGGATTGGCCGGAGAAAGGATTGGCCAGCTGTTAATTGGGCTGCTGTCTGTATGCTGACCAGGTGCTATGTTCATGTGGTCAGAGAGGCTAAACGATCTTATGCCTAACTGAGAATTGATGTGGCCTGGAACCGCCAGGCGGAGTTGTTTCAGGTGGTTCGAGACCTCACCAATCCTGGTCAGTCAAGACCTCCTAGTGATTTCACTAGTGAGTCATTTGAGGCCTATTTTAGAACTAAAATTGAGGCCATCCTAACCAATCTAGACTCCGGTTGTCCTAAACCGCTCCTCTAGTATCCCAAGTATCGCACCCTTTTGGTCTCCTTGTCTGGTTGAGTTTAGGCCTCTTTCCCCAGCTGAGGCCGCCAGGGTACTGGCTTATTGAAGGCTACCAGCTTCCCATTTCGACCCTTGCCCATCTCGGCTTATTCTGCTGGAGAAAGCATGCCAGAGTGGGCTTCTGTTATTTCCACTGCATCCTTCAGGGAAGGGATTTTCCCCATTCGCCTGAAGGAGACAGTGGTGAAGCCAACTCTAAAGAAATCTGGCTTGGCATCAGATGATTTGGCCAACTACTGTCCACTTGACAATGTTCCCTTCCTGGGCAAGGTGATTGAGAGGGTGGCAGCCTTCCTGGAGGAAGATCATGTCCTGGATCCATTCCAGTCTGGGTTTATACCATGTTGGGGGACTGAGACCACTCTGGTCACACTGCAAGATGACCTTCTCGGGGGGGGGGGGGCTGACAGGGGTTGCTCTACCTTGTTGGTCCTCCTGGATCTGTCAGCGACCTTTGATACGTCGACCACAGTATCCTGCTGGATCAGATGTCTGAGGTGGCGATTGCAGGCACAGCGCTTAGCTGGCTTTGATCCTTCCTTGGGGGCCATCCCTAGCATGTGCAGCTAGGGGATGAGTTGTCGGCCCCTTGGACACTCCCTTGTGGGGTGCCCCAGGGGTCGGCAATCTCCCCCATGCTGTTCAATATCTATATGAGGCTGCTGGCTGAGGTCATTAGGGGATTTGGAGTCTGCTGTCATCAGTATGCTGATGACACACAGCTCTGTCTCTCCCTTTCCAGCTCTGCAGTAGAGGCGGTGCGGATCTTCGACTTCTGCCTGGATGCGGTCATGGAATGGACCAGGATTACCAGGCTTAGACTCAGCCCAGAGAAGACTGAGGTCCTGTTTCTTTGGGTGCCCTCTCCCAGGTACAGTGGCCCTCTCCCCAGTTGAGCAGGCACTCGTGATCTCGAGGCTAGATAACTGCAATGCTCTCTACGTGGGGTTGCCCTTGAGCCTTATCCAGAGATTCCAGTGGGTACAGAATGCACTGGCCAGACTGGTGGTGGGTGCGGGCAGATATGACTGCACTGGTTGCCCGTTGCGTCCCATTCAGGCTCATGGTACTGGTTTTGATTTACAAAACCCTCCATGGCTTGGGACCGGAATACCTGGTGGAGCGGATCTTCCAGAGATCAACTGAGGCTCTACCCACCAGAATGTCACAGCTGCTCTGTGTTGCAATTCTTGCCCAACCTCATCTACTCTTTTTTTTCCTTTTTGGAGAAAACTGAGGCAAAGATAGTGCTGAGTAATCCTGCCTTTTCCTCATCTCCTGGGATTTCCCCCTCCCATCACACTTACCTGTCATTTTTGAGGAGGGGGAGAAGCCCTGGGGGCCCCTGCCAATCCCCCACCCCACCCTCTGCACTGGCCAAGGATGATGGCAGGATATTTAAAATTTAGCAACTCACAATTCCTGCTGCAACGGACATATTGTTTTTAAATACCATAGTAATTGGGGGCGGGGTAATGCATAAATGTTAAAAGTGGCACTGAAAGGCTTTTGCAATAAACCTTTTGAGGAAGAAGCATTGATTTC
>JAWVWN010004782.1:0-11193 GCA_037367305.1 Phrynocephalus vlangalii | reverse complement strand
TACACTCATCCAAGTCTTGCTTTATTTTCCTGATTGTTTCCTTGCATCTGTTGCTTACCGTGTTTCCCCGAAAATAAGACAGTCTTATATTAATTTTTGCTCCCAAAGATGCGCTAGGTCTTATTTTCAGGGGATGTCTTATTTTTTCATGAAGAAAATTACGGTACACATTTATAGTTATCTTATTATGGGGAGGCCTTATTTTCGGGGGGATGCCTTATATTTCAGTGAGGGACAAAACTGTAAGTAGGTCTTATTTTCAGGGGATGTCTTATTTTCAGGGAAACAAGGTATATGCTGATTATCTTGTCCTGATAGTCCAGGGGGGAACATTTGAGGCCACTGAACAACAGCCAACCTTTGCTTTAGACATACTTTTGCTATATTATAAGTGTGTGCATGTGTGTGTGTGGGAGAGAGAGAGAGAGAGAGAGAAGAAGAAGAAGAAGAAGAAGAAGAAGAAGAAGAAGAAGAAGAAGAAGAAGAAGAAGAAGAAGAAGAAGAAGAAGAAGCCAAACCTTTTAAAACACAACTTTGTGCCTTTTACTTAAAGAAAGAGGAGCAGAGAAGGAACTTTGAATTAGCGTGGCAGACAAGATTTTGGAACATTGTCCTGCCTCAGATATTTGAGAAAAACTCAGAATTGACCTCTGAACTAACCCCCCCCACACACACACACACAAAACCTCAGAACGAAACAAATCATTTGCCTAAACACCAAGGAAAAAGTTGCCACCAGAACTAACGTATTTAGGAAACTGGATGGATCAGATTGGGGTGCAAACTCACTAACAAGGAGAACAGCAGCTTTGTTCCTGTGCTACTCCACAGCAAAATAAGCTAATTTCATATGATATAAATCAGTACCTGCCAAACAAATTGATGCAACTCTTAATGAATCATGCAGAGTTATTACTGGCTGCCTAAAACCTACCCTCTTTGAAAAAATGTCTGTTGTTTGGCTGGAATGTCCCCCAAAAGTACATTCAGAGCTGAAATCATGAACAGAAATAAGGTGAGAAACCCATCAATTTCATGGACCCCCTGCCTAGATGACGGCTAAAATTGAGGAAAGATTTTCTGCACACATCTGAAGTTCTAAATATTAAACCAGGAGATGCACGATCAAACTTACAGAAGATAAAAGCAATATACCTTGCTGAATGGATGAATGTCAAAGAGTGTCTCCCACTAGGACAGAATTCTGGCCGAATCATCTAGAAGTCCTTTAGTAGACTTTGCAACAAAGTAGGATAATCAAAGAATAATGAAGTAAAATGGGGCTACTTGGATACATGACAACTTTTCTGTGAATGAGGAGAAATTCAATCAGACCAGCATTTATGTGGCGTGGAATTTATATTATTTATTTATTTATTAATTATTGGATTTATACCCCCCCCCATCTTCCCAAGGGAACTCTGGGCGGCTTACAAGCTGAGAATTCAACAGCTATCAATGATACAAATACTTAGGACACACAAAAATTATCATAAGAATAAAACCATATGGCACCCTTGAGGCCTTTATCTCATTCTAAAAGGTCCAACAGAGGGAGTAACCCCAACAGATGGTGGGGAAAGGAAACAAAACAAAACAAAACAAAACACTATTTAGGCTAGGTCACCAAAGGCCTCGCGGAATAGGATGGTCTTTACCGCTCTGCGGAAGGCCAGCAGGGACTCTGCAGAGCGCACTTCGCTGGGGAGGCTGTTCCACAGCGAGGGAGCAGCCTCCGAGAAGGCCCGAGAATGGGTTGAAGTGTGTCTGGCCTCCCGGGGGTAGCAACCTGAAGCGAGTGTGCTCGCGACTGCTGAACTGGTCGGGCCGAGGTTGATCGCTGGGCGATCTGCTCTGCAAGGTAGTCCGGTCCCAAGCCATGGAGGGTTTTATAAACTAAAACCAGGACCTTGAATCTGATCCGGGACGCAACGGGCAACCAGTGCAGCTGGGCCAGAACTGGGGTGATGCGGTCAAAGCGACGCGCACCCACCACCAGTCTGGCTGCCGCATTTTGTACCCGCTGCAGTCGCCGGAGGAGAGTCAAGGGCAACCCCATGTAGAGGGTGTTGCAATAGTCCAGCCTCGAGATCACCAGCACCTGAACCACTGTTCTCAGGGAGTCGCCGTCTAGGAACGGGAGGATCTGGGCAATCTGTCGGAGATGGTAAAATGCGGTCCGGGTCACGGCAGCCACCTGGGCATCCAGAGATAGCGCCGGATCCAGGACCACGCCCAGATTCCTAACCCTGTCTGCCATCTGGAGAGACACTCCCTCCAGGGTGGGGAGAGGGCCTCCATACCCAGATGGTGAACTCCCAAAGAACATCACCTTGGTCTTCTCGGGATTGAGCCTGAGCCTGTTGGCCCTGGTCCAAACCATAACCACCTCCAGGCACTGGTCGAGGGTCCGGACAGCTTCCACTGCAGAGGTGGAAACGGAGAGATAGAGCTGCGTCTCATCAGCGTACTGATGACAGCAGACTCCAAATCTCCAAATGACCCCAGCCAGCGGCCTGACATAGATGCGGAACAGCATGGGGGAGAGAGATGACCCCTGCAGAACTGCACAAGGGAGTGTCCACGGGATCAACAACTCTCCACCATGCTGCACATACTGGAGCCGACCCTCCAAGAAGGACCGGAGCCAACTGTGAACAGTGCCTCCGATACCCACCTCAGAGAGCCAGTCCAGTAGGATACTGTGGTCGACGGTATCAAAGGCCGCTGACAAATCCAGGAGGACCAACAGGGTAGAACAAGCCCTGTCGGCCGCCCGGATTAGGTCATCTTGCAGCGCGACCAGAGCTGTCTTGGTCCCCCGGCCAGGCCTGAAACTGGATTGGCAAGGATCAAGGCACCGCTGTTCCTCCAAGAATGACTGTATCCGAACTGCAGCCACCCTCTCGACGACCTTGCCTCATCAATTCCCACTATATGTTTTAAATATCTGTATAATGCTATTGAAGTGGACTGCTTCTGCTCAAAAATAGTCTAATGTTTTAAACATTTTAATTTGTCCCCCATTGTATTTCCAAATATATTTCATATATGTCCATAATGTTAAATTGTGCAACCCTCTGATACAAATAAAAGAAAGATTTTTTGTGTCAAATGAACTGAAGTCACAGCAAGCATAGTAGAATAAAAATTATGGAGTTGGAGGATTCTGTGGCAAAAGTGTCCAACTTTTCCCCATTCAAACACCCAATTCTGCACCTTCATAGGTCCAACAAGCTATACAGTGGTACCTTGTATAAAGGAATTAATTTGTTTCAAATTAAATTATGTCAAGCAAATTTTCCTTTATACAAATTTCTGATAGGAAAACAGAGTAATCCCCAATCGTGACCATTTTATGTTGTATGGATTCTCTCCATAGGCAATTCTGTTAAGCAAATTTCCCCTATCTCCGGAATTTTTATTTTCTACAGATTTTATGTTATATAAACCATTTGTTATATGAGGGTCCACTGTATTTAATGTTCCTTCTGTTGGACGGAGAGCTAGGTAAAATAGTAGACTCTCTCTCTTTCTTTCTCTCTCTCTCTCTCTCTCTCTCTCTCTCTCTCTCTCTGTGTGTGTGTGTGTGTGTGTGTGTGTGTGTGTTGTTACAGTCATGACCGACTATGACCCCATGTCCATGGAGTTTTATTGGCAGGAATGCTGGAGTGGCTTGGCAGTTCCTACTCCAGGCACCTACAGCACCCATCTAAGTATTAACCAGGCCTAACCGTGCTTAGCTTTTGAAATCAGGTGAGATTGGATGTGCTTAGGGCACCTAATAGTAGACACTGGAGCAGTCCTAATCATAGAGTACTTTAACATCACCCCCAGCTTTGAGATGGAAGATAGGAAACCAATTGCTCTGTTATAAGCGAGAATTGTCAGCCACAAAACAACAAGCAAAGACTTTCATTTTCTGAGATTTGATTGTGGTTGATCAGATGTATCCCTCCTCCTACACACACAGTTTCTGCCTGAGGCACCAACCTTATGCAAATTTATCCAGGAGTAAGGCCCATTAAATTTAATGGGACTCCCTTTCAACCACACAGGCCAAGGATCTGCTGTAGGTTTGGTGAGTTAGTGTCTGTGTCATAAAGTTTTCCACATCTCTTTGCCTGTGGTTCGATGGATTGCTACTTCTTGAAGCCTTAAATGAGGGATGTCATATCTAAAAATATAACACTAATGAAAATATCTCCACGCTTATAATAAATCTTTTCCTATGAAATCTTTTAAATATATTTCTGCTAACACCCACACAAGGTTGTAGTCGTTTTATTTACCATGGCAACATGAAATCCTGGATACATCACAGCTCAAAACTCTTGGGGTACTCCTGGAATATTCAGGCACTCATTAGAGAACTCTAAAGCAAGAATTTTATGTTACATAACCCCCTCATTTCCACAATTCCCTACAGTCTCCGAGCCATGCATCATTGTGCCGTCTAGAATGGAGGGATCTCAAAGCAGACAGTATGAAATGTGCACATATATTTTCCCATCACCTGGAGCTGCACTAGATTTTTTTTTAAAAAATGAAACAAGTTTTAAAATGGAGCACAATAAGAGGTGGCTTCAAAGAACCACTCGAAGAAACTACATGCCAAACAGAAGGATTGGGCCATGTGTCAATTTTGACCAAATGCATTACCCTCCCACTCGAAATGATGAGACGAGTCAGGAATATGGGGTAAACTGGGCCACACTTTATTAACACAGCACAATAAACACCAGAACAGGAGGGGCCAGGCATCAGCAAACATGGTTGGAACCCCGGGGTCACCCGGGACACCTCCAACTGAGCAGCATTGGATGAGAGACAACCCCTAGGTGGTGCAGTCAGCCGACTGCACCCACCAGGCCAGTTGATGTTGTTACCCCTCCCCTGCATCCAATGGCCAAATCTGGGTAATGCCCCTCATATCTGCCCCGGCACCATGACCTCCTGATCTGCAGTGCCGTGGTTATGGGTACTTGGGGACAGATGTTTGTTGCATACTCACCGCTGCCCTCCATCTGCTTCAGCCGCCAGTGTGACCAACAACTCCAGGACAATACCTCACTCCCTAGCCACCAGTGTGGGATAGGCAAAAATTCCCCGCTCTCACCAGCCAATTCTGAGCGTCGGTCAAAAATTCCTATCTGGCCCCAAGAAATGGTGACCAGTAAAACTCACACTAGCCCTTAAGCGGCGGGTGGGTGGGGAACGCCAATGTCGTCTGCCTGCTGGAGGGGGTCGGAGCAGCCCTCTTATAGGGTGCTCCTCCTCCCTCCAATCTGGACACTCCCTGGCGTCCTTTTTCGCTCGCCCCTCTCGCGAGAAGGCAAGTAGGCTTCCGTCCAGTGGATAAACCGCCCACGGAGCCGGCAGTATCCTGAATAGATTGGCCAATCCATGGCACAATGTGTATCTGGTTCTGCTTAAAGCAAGGTTGTCAGATTCCATTCTAGGTTGAAACTTTGGGTATTTAGATTCAGATTTCTGAAACAGGAGAGGGGAGAAGACTAGGGCAGGGGTAGTGTGAATGAGTTGGCAAGACAAGCACTAAAATTCTGGCTTATCTAGGTTAAACCACAAATTTAAGAATGTTTCTCTTGTTGAACCACAAATTGGTTTCACACTACATTTGGGATTTTCCCCCCAGACAGTCCCATGATCCAACCCTCCTACCCTCACAGTCTGCTCCTCATCCCCTTCCCACTGCCCCCATTGCTTCCTAGTCTATTTCCTTCTGCTGCCTCTGGTTATACCCCCCCCCCAACACTGCTGCCATACAGCCATGTCATGGGATAAATTAGCACCCACCCAGCAAAATTCCTCTTGTTTCCATCTATTTGTTTGGCAGGTGTTGATTTATATCATATGGAATTAGCTTATCCTGCTGTAGAGTAGCACAGGAACAAAGCTATTCTTGTTAGTGAGTTTGCACCCCAGTCTGACCCATCCAGTTTCCTAAAAACATTAGTTCTGGTGGCACCTTTCTCTTCTGGTGAAAACCAGACAATCTTGCCAATCCATACAGTACGTATGATGTGTGGAGTTGGGATGGAATCTGAAGAACTTTTTTGATTAGGTATAGGAGAGTGGAAAAATTAGTGTGCATTGCTATATAGATTTGTGACTTTGAACCAAGAAAATCCACACATAAACTTGAATGCAGCTTGATTAAGTACTGTTATAACTATAAAGACAATTCAAATACTGGCACCCCGGGTGGCCCGTCCACCTGGAAGGAGCTTCCTTGGCCTCGCGCGAGAAGGTGCAAGAGCAGGGAGGATGCCCGGGAGCGTCCAGAGGGGTGGGGGGAGGAGCGCCCTATATGAGGGCGGCTCGGACCCCCACCACCAGCCTTTGTCTTCTGGCGTTCCCCTCCCACCCACCGCTGTAAGGACTAGTGTGAGTGTTTCTGGTCACCTATTATTGGGGCCGGATAGGAATTTTTGACCCGCTTTCAGAATTGGCCTTGGAGAGTGGGGTTTTTTTGCCTATCCCACACTGGTGCCGGGGTGATAGGGATGTTCCTGATGTTTATTGGTCACACTGGTGGCAGAAGCGGAGGGCAGCAGTGAGTATGGAACAACATCTGCCCCTGAGTACCCATAACCACGGCACTGCGGATCAGGAGGTCTCAGTGATGGGGCGGATATGAGGGGGCGCCTCCCTGCACTGGGCTTTTCTCAGAATTGGCCATCCTATGCAGGGAGGGGTAATGCCAGCGACTGGCCCGGGGGGTGCTGTACAGGGACAGCACCTCCTGGGGGTTGTGGCTCGCCCTATGCTGCCCGGTTGAAGGGGTCTCAGGTGACCCCGGGGTCCCAACCAAATGAGCTGATGCCTGGCCCCTCCTTCTTGTTGTTTACTGTTGTTGTTAAAGTGTGGCCCAGTTTACCCCACCTCCCTGACTCGTCTCGTCATTTTGAGTGGGAGGGCAATGGTGTGTTTGCTCATGCACTGCCTGCACAATGGAGTTTCTTCCCCTTCTCTTCCCATTGCTACCTTCCATGGTGCCAGAAACCAACTTCAAGGGGTTTATTTGCCCTCTTGAGCAGATTTTCAGGACATACACAGTGATAATGAATGGGATTGCCAGTTCTAGCAGTGATATTCATCAGTGATCTCCACCAGTGATGTCCACCAGTGGTTTCATTAATTGAATGCACAGCAAAACATTCTAATTGTGTGTACATGGTCTGTCTCTCTGTGTGTGACAATGGAACTGTGTTGCTCCCAAAACAACATTCCAGGTGCCATGGTGTGCCCATATTTATATATTTCTTTCTCAGACACATTACAAGCATTTACAAAAAAGCACTTCATATTCAATAATGATCCTTCAGACAAATGGCTTCTTCCAGAGGACGTCTAAAGTCATTTGGGCAGATGAATGTTTTATTTCTTTCCTTCCTATTTAGGAGTCCACTTAACAAATAACTAATCTCCCTTCTTTCACATAACCATAAAAGTTACTGGCCTTTTAGCACACTTCTATGAATTTTGAGTGAAACGCTAAACTTATTTGATACAAATGCTTGTAAACAGGAGACATATGCAAAAGGAGAAATAAAGACAATATCATCTATCCACTTGCAATCAAGGGAATGTTAACAGGATCGGATGCACAGATGCCTAGTCTCTATTCGGTAGTGCATAGGAACATATTTTTCCCAAGAAATGAGACTTTCATTTTGGAAAAAAGCAAGTTTCTGGCCTTTTGCATCTGAAAAGAAACACTTATTTATTTATTTATTTATTATTTATTTATTTATTGGATTTTTACCCCACCCATCTTCCGAAATGGAACTCTGGGCGGCTTACAAAGGCTAAACAAGTCAGCGAACAATACTTGAGAAAGTGTGGGAGATTTCAGAAGCTAGAGAGTTGAGTAAATTGCCTGTCTCTGTGTGCATGCCAATGCATGTAAACTCAGAACCCAAGTTCATGAAGGAGACCAGAAACAGGATATGATGCCAGGTAGTATATATTAAAAACACAAATTCTTAAAACATATATACAAGCTCCAGTTAATAAATAAGGGATATAATCCTTCTGTACCCATGATTAAAAGCAGCAGGAAATGGCCTGAGATTGCTGCATAATATCTTATCTGCATTCCCAGCAAGAAAATAAAAAAGGATGGCCACCTTTACATAGCCAAGGACAGCCTGAATATTGACAAAACCAATGGCATCCATCAAGATGGTCTGCGCAGCATGGTTCCTGACCTTGAGTAAACCAGGCCTTCTTGGACTGAAATTTTCTGCTGACTAGGGCTTCTGGGAATTGCATTCCCAGAATATCTAGGCTACCCAAAGTTGGGAACCACTGGCTTACAGGATACCCTGGTCTGCAGTTGTTTAAAATGGACTCGACGTTTGCTTTGTGTTTGGGTGAGAAGTAAATTGATGCAAAAAGGAGGCAGCTTCTGAACCATGGTGTACTAAACTTCTATCTCAACTTTTTCATTATCATCTTTCAATTTTTATGTAGTTTTTCTGTAGCCATGATTTTGGTTTTCCTGATATTTACCTGCAGTTCTCTTTTGGCAATTTTCTCTTTCACTTTCACTAAAATTTCAAGTCACTGCTGCTTTATGCCAGTAAGATAGAGTCATTTGTTTATCTTCAATTATCAATGCTTCTTCCACAAGTTTTCACTCCTCCTTAATCTGAATTAAGTCTGGCTTTCCATATTATATGCTCTGTGTAACGATTGGATACATAAGGGAATAAAATACGCCCTTGTCTGATAAATTTACGTATAGGAAACCATTCTGTCTCTCCATGTTCTTTACTAACAATATTTCTTGTCCAAAATACAAGTTATGCATCAGGGCAATCAAGTGTCAAAGCAGGACAACCTATAGTTTCTCATGATCAGTCAAAGACTTTGTTGTGGTTTATAAAGCATAGACTGATCTTCTGAAATGCTTTCTTTTGCTCTTGGTTACTCCAGAATACATGACTACACAAGCAGTGGAATTTTCAGCTAAATGTTCAGAGAAAACTTGGCAATAATGAAGGGTGTACGTAATCATAGGTTAAAGCTACATGAAGCCTGATTTCAGTTGAATACCAGTAAAAACATTCTGGTACATCAATACAAAAATGGAAATAATGAGATGATGAGTACTCCAACACTGGTGGCAGTCAAAAGAATATAGGTATATTTTGATATGAGTCCTGCACTGAGCAGAGGATTGGACTGAATGGCTTATAGGACCCTTTCAACTCCATTATTCTATGGTCTTATAAGGTTAGAATTAATAATATATTTGTCACAATCTATTTATTCATTAATGTATTAAGTTAAATTGTGAGGATACAGGATTTATTGTTTTCTGATGAGAGTTACTCAAAAGTGAGCAGGCAGAAACATTTGTCTTTCTGTTGATGACCCTTATGAAGAATCATCATTGTAATACATTAATCTTTATGATAAATCATCTTATGGTATAACATTGTTAGGAATCATTATTATGAGCATGATTTATGTGAAAAACAGTGAGGCCTCTGCTTAATTTGCAAAATGAAGTATTCTGTTGTAGATATATAGTTTAAAGAGAAATACTGCATCATAGATTTCTTTTTATGATATTTTCTCTTCTCCATATTGTAAAAGTTGTTCATATACTCTATACTGTTGCCCTCTGCTTCCACTCCAAATCTGATATTAGTATAAGACGATGTTACTGAAGACATAGGGGTATCTGGCTCATGTGTATACAACCATACTTAGTAGATATGGGCATGAAACAAAAAATGAAATGCTGCTTTGTTGCTTCATTAAATAACAAATTAATTTCTTAGGTAACAAATAGGTAGGACACATTTCATTTTGTAATGAAACAACATTTCCCTCCTCTAGAATGAAATGATTCATGTTAGAGGAATTGGCAGGGGAGCTTCCTCAAGCCCTTTCCTGTAAGCCCCCCAAATTTGGAAAGGTTTGGGGCTCAGACAGCTGAGATATTAAGCTGCAAAGGGGGTACCCATAGAAAAAATCTTTCTAACTGGAATTGGAACTTCGGAAGCCAAGCTGTGGGTGAGTGATTACTGCCACCATGGCCTGGCTTCTAATTCCAATTAGAAAGATTTTTTCCTAGGGGCACCACTTTTGGAGCTTCATAACTCAGCCCCCTGAACCCCAAACCTCTCGAAATTGTGAGGGCTTACCTAAGATTGCTTGAGGAAGCTAACCCTGCCATTTCCATGCTGAAACATGGATGCAACCTGTATTTTTGAAAATATGGCTGAGCGATTAGCATTGTCATGGCTTGACTTCCGATTCCAATTAGAAAGATTTTTTTCCTAGGGGCATCCCCTGTGGAACTTCATAACTCAGCCCCCTGAAGCCCAAACCTTTCCAAATTTCAGGGGTTTACAGGTAATACAGTGGTACGTTGACTTATGAATTTAATCCATTCCGAATGCATACTCTTAAGTTGAACTACTCTTAAGTCGGGGTACCTACCTAAAAAATAAAAAAAATGTTAAAAAAATAAAAAATAAAAAAAATATTTGTAATTTGAGTAGACCATATCTAAAATTTGTAAAGCGGCAGTTAAAATCCCAACAGTTTTCCACTCTTAAGTCAAATTGCTCTTAAGTTGGGGTACCACTGTAGCTTTAGGAAGCTCCCCTGACATTTTGGTCCTTTAGCCTTTCATTTAATTTCATTTCATAATCAAGCTACTTTAAACACGTTAAAAATGAAATGAAACAAAACTACTAAAGAAATGAAACAAATCAAAACACCATATTTCTGTCTCATGCCCATCTCTAATACTTAGTCATACATAGACCAGATCCACTGATTTCAAGTGTTCAAAGGGACCTTTCAGGTATTTCAGTCAATCCTGTCACTGAAGATAGGATCTGCAATCCAGGATTCAGCCAGAGTTTCCTTTGACAAATGGCTGCATGGTCTCAAGTTACATGTGTCGATCAGCAAATAATTCAGCACCTCCCATGGCTGTCTGTTCTACTACCAGACAGCCTTCATTATTGCCAAGTTTCCTCTAAACATTAAGCTGAAATTTCCACTGCTGTTCTAGTCCTATAGTCTGGAGTGACCAAGAACAAAAGAAATCATTTCAGAAGATCCATCTATGCTTTATAAACTACAACAAAGTTTTTGACTGATCTCGAGAAACTATGGGTTGTCCCAGAGCAACCAAGAACA
>JAWVWN010004781.1:0-36729 GCA_037367305.1 Phrynocephalus vlangalii | reverse complement strand
AAAATTTGAACCATAGAATTGGAAGAGACCTCAAGGGATCAGTCCAACCCCTGCCATGAAAGGAAAAAACCCCCCCCATCACAGGAACTCCCACGTATGGCCTTTTCACCCTTGCTTAAAAACCTTCAAAGAAGGGGGACTCCACCACCCTCCTTTGGGGCAGCACTTATTCCACTGCCGAACAGCCTGTTTTCATGAAGTTCTTCCTTGTTCAAATGGAATCTCTTTTCCTGTATTTGAAACCATTCCCCTTTAGTCCTAGTCTCTGAAACCATGGAAAACAAACCTGTTCCCTCTTCAATATGACATCCTTTCAAATATTTAAACATAGCTATCATTCCCCCCTCAGCCTTCTTTGAAGGCTAACATTCCCAGTTCCCTAAGCTTTTCCTCATAGACATTTCCTCCAGACCTTCAACCATCCTGGTCCCTCCTCTGCCCGCTCAGGTTGTCAACATCCTTTTTAAATTGAGGGCACAGAACTGGACACAGTACTCCGGTGGGGTCTGACCAGAGCAAAATAGAGTGGTACTATCATTTCCCTTGATCAAGACACTAAGGTTCTGTTGATGAAACCCAAGAATCGCATGGCTTTCCTGGCCCCCGGGCATCACACTGCTGACTCATTTTTAAATTTGTGGTCACCAAGACTCCAAAACCCCTTTCACAGGTACCATTTCCACCCAGGTATCCCCTATCCTATTCTGTGCAAAATTTCTTTTTACCTAGATGCAGCACCTACTTTTCCCCTCGTTGAAATTCATTCTTTTGCTTTGGCCAGCACTCTGATCTGTCCAGGTCATTTTGTAAGGTCTTGCTTGCCTAGTTTTACAGTTGATTGGTAATCTTCTCCTATCTGTCTCTTTAAAGGGCACCTTATCTTTCTTTTGTGCCTTCATTTTTAGTTAGAGTACTCCTGCACAAATGGAAACCAACTTCAAGTGATTCTGCAAAAAAAGTTTTTAATCTTTCCCCAGCATATTCCCCCTTTAGATACAAAAGTTGTTCCCCGTATTGGGTAACTCCCTGTGTCCCTGCACTGCCGTTCCAAAAGCCTTTCGTATGCTGTGTTGGCTAGGGTTTTTGGGAGTGGCAGTCTGAACACCCTAAGTTAACCCACCTCTGGGAAACCATTGTATTAAGGCAAATAAAAAAGTTAGTTTCCCAGAGTGTGCCTTCCAAATAGTGTCCAGATTTTCTTCTTCTAATAGGCACTAGCTCTGTATTTGGCTGGCACATACTGCAGGCTTGTGTACCAAATTAATCTAAAAGCAATACATTCCCTCTGACTAAAAAACATGTAGAAAAAGTTTTGAGATCTCTTGGCTAAAGTGCTAAATGTTAAAGGTAAACTCCAGATTCCACACTGTTTGATTGGTTTCATTAAAACACAGAGGCCTTTTTGGAGGGAAAGGAAGCATCCTCTGATGGCCCTTCAAATAAAATCTATCCTCTGTAAAGAGGTCACATGGCTACTCTCAATTATTTGATTTTAAAACCTGAAAGTATCCATTAGATGTAAACTCTTTCACCAGACCAGATTCCCTATTTCTGTTGGGGTTATGTGTTTGGATTATATCAGTCTACATTTAAATTTCATTAAAATTTTCCCTTGTTTTTTTAAGTGTACAATTTCTAAAAAATACTGGTGTGTCCACTTGCTTCCAGTTGGAAAACAGGAACAGAACATCAGCAGTTATCGTTGCGCCATTGTGTGTCTAAAATACAAGGACACTATTCCTTTTGCAAAAACTCAGAGGGCCTGCTAAAGCCCTAAAACAAACACAGTGAATTAATTTCCAGCTAGCTAAGATTTCATCAAACCCTGAAAGGTAATTTGTTTGGAGTTTAATTTTTAGTCTGTTCTTTTCATTCAGGCTTTATCTTCTACTAAAGTTGGGAGCAAAACTAAGTATAAGGAATTAAACATTTTTTTTTAAAAGGGTTTGGGGTTTTTGTGCAGTGAGATATCGGTACCTGAGAGAGGCATTAGAATCAAGTACTTAAGGATACAACACTGAAAACATTTCTAGCCATGAAAACCATGTAGTTAATCCATCAATCTGGTAAATGCCCTGCAAATTGGTCCCCCATTAAGTTGGCTAGGTCAGCAGTAAACCATTCCTTGAAAATTCAAAGCCAAATTATACGGGGAGAAGAAAGGGTTGTGTTGGAAAGTGGGGAAAATGCACTCAATAGTTGCAGTGGTTGCCACCATTTTGTATCCCCAATTTTCCATGAATGTATAGGCCAAGGGCCCTGGACTTTTCCCCAGGGGGTAGGAGTGACAGGGGTGGGGAGTGCTGTTTATGGAGCTGATACCCTGCGGGTTTACTTTCCCACCAAAGTTGCTCTGCTCTCATGCTGAGCTTCGGAGTTAACTTGGCAATTGTTTCCCCGAGGAAGGAGGCAACTAACAGGAGAGTGCCACTGCCACCTCAGGTGTTTCCAGCTGGGGAAACTTTCCTTTACTTTTCTGTCTGGACATGGGGTGGGTGTGTCCCACTGTGATCAGTTCCCCTGTTGCAGCCAGCCATACCAGAAGAAATGAATCTGTAATGTTAAAAGTAGTTGAGATGTTGGCCGAGGGGGTATCTATCAGTGATTTTGATTCAATACAACAGAATATTAGTAGAAGTGGGGAATGTTTCCCCTGGTGCAATCAGGGCCAGGTGGGGTGAACAAAAAAGGTAAAAATTTGTGCTTTTCTAATCCCCCAAATGAAGGGCTCTTTTTTGGGGGGTAAATCTTAAAAGGGAAAATTTTTTTTTACGGAAAAAAAAACTTGAGCATTTTTACACCTCAGTTGAGGGTCCCTCAGGGGTTCTTTCCCCCTGCTTTTCAATTTTATGAGGCCATTGGGGAGGTCATCAGGAAGTATGTCCCCGATAGCAGATGCCCCCTAACTTTCTATCCCCTTTCCTTTCATCTGCATGGATGCTGTCATGTCTTTGGAGCACTGCCTGGCTAGCTGGATTGGAGGGGAGAAAATGAGGGTTAAATTTGGACAACGGATGCCCTTTTAAAGGGGTGCCCCGCTTTGCAAACTGGAAGGTCCCTCCCCCTTTGGGGGTGACTATAAAGGAAAAGTCTGTAGGTTTGGATCTTTTGGCCTGGGTTTCCTTTTAGTGGATAGTGGGAATTCGTAATTGCTCTTTTTTTTTTTTATTTTTTTTTATTGTATTTTTCTTGCATTTTAAAAAATACGTTTGTACACTCCGATGGGCCTTGGGGATAATTTTTCGTATAGAAAACAAAAAACATACATAAAAACATACTAAAACATACATACAATAAAATAATAATACATAAACATACATACATTTTTAACCTGCAGACTTGCCTCTTTTAAAGGGAAGAAGTGCAAATCCTTTTCGGGGGGTGTGGTTTATTTCTTTTAGGGGTGTTTCAAAACCTTTCTGGGTAACCAGAATCATTTTTTTTTCTCCCTCCCTCTCAGATGGGGACATAAACCCAAAAATTTGGGGATACTCATGTGTCAACTCACAACCCGCATCACATGCCCTAGGTGAATATCGTCCCCCAAATTCCTTTATCCCGCTTTCTCCAACGCCCGCTAGCTAATGCAGTGACAGGGGGAAGGTCATGGGGGTTGCATCCAACTCCTTGGAAAAATTTCCCATAAAACCTCAGTCTTATAAAAACCTAATTGTATTTGGTAGAAAAAACCCCCAATTTCACTTTTATGCTCACTTATGTGGCAGCAAAACAACTCTGTAATTGTGTGGTTCTAAGTTATGTTTTTTCCCAAAATTAAACCAATATATCTGTTACAGTATTAGAATTCCCATTGGTTTGGGGTGTGCAAATAGGAAAAAAAATAAATTTCCCCCTTTGGGGGTTTTTTCATTTAGTCTATTTGCCTGTTAGATCTAAATTATTTTTAAAAACCAAGGACTCCCTCTGGGGGACTTTTAACAAGTCCCCCCTTTCATATACTGTAAAAAAAATTTTTTACGTTTGGGTAACCAAATAAGTGATGCCTTTATCTTGGGTGTATCTCTTTCAAAAAAGCGGCCCAAACCCTTTTATTATTTCTGTTGACGAATGGGTTTTCTGGCATTTACAGCCTTTTATCCCTTTACCTCCCACCAACTGAACAGAAAAATAATACAGCAATTCCAGTAATACAAGAGGTGTTTTACTAGGCCAAAAGAAAACCCCAGAAAACCCTGGCAAAAACCATGACTGAAACAAAAAGACATTGCCTCAGCAATGGTCCCCCTGCCCAGAAGATGTCAGTCCCTGAGGTAAATAGGGGTGCAGTTGCTTTCAGTCCCATTTATTCACACGGTTTCTTTAGAAAAGCGTCGTCAGATTAACCCCACAAATTTCATCTTGCATAAGAACAAGGGCTGCTGAAAAGTTATTCTTTCTGAAATGCTGTTATTTTTGGAAAATTTTCATGATCTCCTGTATGCCTTCTCATTCCCTTTCAGGCCTAATTATTTTTTTTAAATAAACAGGGGAAAAGTTTTTGGAAATACCCCTGCTGCTAGTCTTTGCCCCATTCTCCCCTAAAGCATTTGTTAAAGATGGCCCCCCAAACTTATATAAATTTAAAAAAGAGGTTTTTCTGGATTATAGTAAAGAAGACGGGAACAGAGATTCTTTTTTTGCCCCCAAAGGTAAAAAATTTCCCCTGGAGGGTTTTTTTTTTTTTTTCCATGTAAACAAACCCTTTTTTAAGGTCCTTAGTCCCTTTTAAAAAAGGAAAACCTCTGTGAAAGGGGGGGGGGGGCCCCAAGGGATCTTTACAGGCCCCAAAAAACCAAGACCCCTATTTTTGGACATCCTTTTTTGATTTTAAAACATTTATCTATTTTTTACAAGGTGAAAAAACAGCAACAGTAAAAGGGTTTGGCCTTTGCAAAGGGTTTTCCCAAATAGGGTTATAAAAAAGTTTAAAATTCAAGGTTTGTAACAGGGAAACAAAGTAGGCTATAATATTTATTAAGTGTTTCTTTTACCCGTTTCAAAAGCCTGGGGGGAGGGTTTTTTAAAAGAGTTATGTAAATGTTTTTTGGAAATGAGGGGGAATCACGGAAGACCCCTCGGGTTTTAGGGGCTGAAAGCACTGGTTTTGAATTTTCAGGGAACGCTAAAAAGGAAATAACAAAAAGTTTTTGTTTTTAAAGTAAAAAAAAAAGAAAGGGTGTGGTTGGCCCTTTTATTTTCTTTTTATTTCTTTTTTTAAAAAAAAAACTCCTTTGGGGATTTGAAAATTAAAGAAGGCTCTTTTCTTTTCTTTTATTAGTTCAGGCAAAATATTTTGGGAAATGGGGTACTTTAAAAAAACCGGCCATTGTTAATGGTCAGGGGTTGGAAAAAACCCATTTTTGCACGGGTTATGCCTTTTTTTTACAGTAAAATTTTTTCAGTATTTTGTGAAATTTTTACTTCTTTGTATTTTGTTAAGGAAATTGCAGCCATTTTTAATTTGGTTGTTCAAAATACTGTAAGCTTGTTTGTGGGTTTGATCGGCTGTACATGCAGAAAAAATTCATTTCAAAAAAGGGGCCATAAAAACTGCCAATCTTTAAAGGGAAAGAGAAGTCATGAGGATTGTATGGGGGTTATCTCAGTATTGCCTTTTTTTCCTTTTGTCCCTTTTTTTGTCAATACGGTCAATGGACAGAATAAAGACATTGATGGGTTCTTTGCCCCAGGCAGCAATATTTATTTGTTGGGTTGGCTCTGGGCAGATCTGTTGTTTCCTTCTGACAAATCAGGGGAGAGATTTGATTGATGGGTTCTCTGGCCTCATCTACCAGCAATCTTCTTGCCATGAGTACTGGAAACTCACTGCAGAGTGTTCCTACTGGGTTCCTATGAGCGACTTCTGCATGCAAACATTTTGTCCCATCCAAATTTTTATTTTATAATCTGGGCAGCACTGAAGACTTCAGAGACTATCTACCTTGAGCAAAATATTGTCAGTGAACATTATTGTGACAACAATGTATCATTTGAAGAATTGCCACTTTCAAGTTACTGTGGCCTTGAAAATAAATAAGATGAATTGGATGGCAGAGAAATGTCCATTGCTTTTGTCTAAAAGAAAATATAAGATACTAACATTAGCCAGCCGATCTATGTAGACTTCAGAAACTTGGTCCCCAAAACATTTCTTTAACCATTTCTAGCACGATCTTATCCAGGGTGACTCTTGAATCTAGGTTGCAGAATTAGTGGCGCTGTTCATGTTTCATTTATTTTTCATCTTTTAAAAAAAATGGATAAATATTTTGTATGCATAGAATCATATCAAATGCTGTGTTATACAGTACTTTAATTAACTCACTGTTGTACACAGCACCTAGTTAGTTCATCACAATTTCGCATTCACATAGCTGAGCTATTCAGAATGGTGCCAGAAATGTGTTCACCACTTAATCATTCAAAACAGTACCTTCCCTCTGTCCTCATGGCTCGACATGCCCAGATCTTTTGGTCTTTCCTTGTAGGAATTGATTTCCAGTCCCCTAATAATACTTGTTGCTGTCCTCTGAACTTGCTGCGGTTTGCCAACATCTTTTTTAAGTGCAGTGTCCAGAACTGGACATATTACTCAAAATGAGGCCTAACCAGTACCAAACACAGGGGAACTAGTACTGCATAGGATTTGGAGACTATATGCATATTAATGCACCCTAAAATAGCATATGTCTTTTTTTTTTTAGCCTCATCACACTGTTGACCCATAGTCATCTTATGATCTATGACAATTCTAAGAACTTTGTATTTAATTTCTTTTTCCAGGGTGCAGTACTTGGCATTTATCCTTGTTAAATTTCATTCTGTTGTTTTCAACACAGTGATCAAGCCTATCTAGATCATTTTGAATTTTGTTTCAGTCTTTCAGATTGTTAGCTATTCTACCCAATTTTGTGTTATCTGTAAAGTTGATTAGTGTTCCCTGCACACCTTTGATCCAGGTCATTAATAAAAAATGTTGAAGAGCACTGAGCCCAGAACTGAGTCTTGGGATACCCCTCCCACTTTACTGCTTCCCAGTTTGAGAAGGGCCCTTTAATCATCATGCAGAGTGAGCACTTTATAATCTGATCCAGGCTTTTTCCTGGGATTGATGATAGGCTAACTGGTCTATAGTTTCCAAGTTCCCCCTTGTTGCCCTTTTTGAAGATACCCCTCCTCCATTTATCTGGTACCTCAACCATTTCCTATGGTTTCAAGAAAAGAAAAAAAGAACAGTGGTTCTGAGAGTTCTTCATCCAGTTCCTTCAAAACTCTTTTTGATGCAGCTCATCCAGGCCTGGAGATTTGAACTCATTCAAGGTAATAAATTATTCCTTGACTGTTTGTTTACCAATCTCCAACTTCAGTCTTGTCGGCTCCACTTGCACTTCACATTTGTCTGGAGAGTCATAGTCTCTCCTTTGGAAAAAGACAGAACGAAAATAGAAATTGAGCACTTCTGCCTTTTGTCATCTGTTATTATCATATTTCCCTCTCCACTGAGTAGCTGAACCATTTCGTAGCTTTCTTTCTTTCTTTCTTTCTTTCTTTCTTTCTTTCTTTCTTTCTTTCTTTCTTTCTTTCTTTGCCTCTAGCTAATGTGAGTACATTCTCCACTTTTGCTTTCATACTGTCATCCATGTAATCCCTTCCTACCTTTCTGTACTCTTTCTTTGTGGCCTGGCCTTCTTTCCACTTCCTGTACACATCATTTTTTATTTTCAAGTTCTCTGAGCTTTTGTGAAGCCACAGGTTTTTTTGTTTTGTTTTGCTGTTCCCCCACCTTTTGTTGTTGCTGGACTTGTTTGTAATTATGCCACTAGAATTTCCGTTTTTAGACACTCCCGGTCTAGCTGGGTTTCTTATCTTGTTAGAACCTCCTTCCATGGGAGTTTACTAATCCTTGTTTTCAATTTATAAAATTTGCCTCTTAAAAAATCCAGCACATTGTTGCGTGCATGGGTATTTTCACTGCCACAATTTGACTATAACTATTTTAATATTATAACTAATGCATTTTTAAAACCACTGAGTCTCACAAATTTGTCTTTCAAATCAAACAAAAATAGTTTATTGTAAAAAAATAGGAAAAAATGAAACATTCATTCTTCAAGTATCATTCAAGTTATTACTTCATTGTCTTTACATCTGCCAGGTCTTATCTTTCTTTGCATCTCTCAGTCCCTATCTGTCCCTACCAAGCCCCTATCTGAAGTCTCTCTCTCTCTCTCTCCTCTCTCTCTCTATCTCTCTCTCTCTCTCCTCTCTCTCTCTCTCTCTCTCTCTCTTTCTCTCTCTCTCTCTCTCTCTCTCTCTCTCTCTCTCTCACACACACACACACACACACACACACACACACACACACACACCTCTTTATTTGTTTGTTTTAGGAGGGATAACATTAAACAGTTTGCTCTCATGAAATAAACAGTAAAGCAGAGATACCTGTAAACAGTAAAACACATACATTACTGTAAATATATAACTATAGTACACATATATATACTTACTTTGTTAAACACTGTTTTTCATTTAGTAAAACTACACACCAAAACATGAATAGTACATTACCTGGAAATAACAAATAATACAATACCTGGAAATAACAAACAGTATGATGCAATACCTGGAAATGACAAATTTTATGCACATGCAAAATTACATTTTCACAAAGCATCACTTGGATTCCTAAACAATGCATCAGCCACAACACTGTGAACGTTTATATTTTTAATTACAAAATTAAAATTTTGCTACAGTGATGCCCATCTCATCAGTTTGTTATTGTTAACCTTTTTACTGTTTAGCCAAAGCAAAGTGGTCAGTAAAAAGGACAAACTTTCATCCCCAAATATATGGTTTTAACTTTTGCAGGGTCCATATAATAGCAAGGCATTCCTTCTGGATGGTTGATAAATGACTCTCTTTGGGATGTAGCTTTTTATTTATATATGTAACTGTATCCGATTGGCAAAGTACAGATCCAAGTCCAACATTAGAAGCATTGGTGAATATTGTGATTTCTTTAGTGAAGTCCGGTGCGATCAGCACAGGTGTCAAAGTAAGGGCTCTTTTCATCTGGTCAAAAGCCCTGCAGTCTGCCCAGGCCGCTCAGGTGAATTCAAAAACATGCGTTCAATCAACAGCTCCATGCAGCCAAAATGTCTCTCCAATATTTTGTTCAGGATCCAGTTCCAGTTCCAGGTCTCTCTGTCTCTTCGGCTACAAAATTATATCACAGGAATAACTACATATAGTAGCCCCAACAAACTCAACGCTGCTGCTCTTCCAAGGCCTCCACACAACAGAAGTACAAGGAACATAAGAAGCCATGAAAGCTGGGTTAATGGCTCGATTTGCTGTCCAGCAAAAGTTTTCATTTCATCTTCATGGTTTTTAAGGACTTTTCACCTCCCCTCTGGTCATATAGTCCAATACAGATGAGTGGCTGTGCAGCTGGCTCACTAAGAACATCAGCAAGCACACTGCCATAAAGCGCAGTGTTGGTGAACCTATGGAACAGGTGCCAAAGGTAGCACTAGGAGCCCTTTCTGTGGGCACCTGACATTGCCCCTTCACAGCCACCTGTATGCAGGTTAAACTGCTGCATTGGCACTTTGCCAAAAATGTGGGTTTTGAATCGCTGTTTGGACACTCATTCTCTAAAAGGATCGTCATCACTGGTCTAGCATATCTCCCTCCAATTTAATTGGCAATAAGTGTCTAGCTCCAAATATCTGGGTCAAAATGCTTTTCTGGTGGCTGCAATCAATGTTCTAGTCTGCAGAATTAAAAATTGTATACCACCCAGAAAGTGCTTGAAGTGCTATGGGGCGGTATATAAGCAGAACTCTTTGCTTTGCTTTGCTTTATAAAGAACCTCTCTAGCTTTACTGAGACTGTAATCTGCCATCTTTTGGATTTCTTAGAAGCAGTTCTGCGAACCAATAGCTTTTGCCACAAATAGTAATATGAAGTGGAGTATCTCATTTCTTATCCATAGCTGAAACGTTTGCTCTTTGCTCAAGCAGAAACTCGATTTCAATGTTTCTCACCATGGTAACCTTTATAAGAAGGATTTCTCCATCCTTAGTGCATATTTCAGTGCCTGGAATGCATGGCACTTTTACAGTATTGGTATAAGAACAGAAAAACAAATACAGATTGGTAAAATTTGGTAAAATACTGCAATGGAAACAAAAGAGCTAAGATTAAAAAGAGATTGTGCTACATTCCATTACAGTTGAGAGATTTATGCATACCCAACATTAAATTATATTTTATAGTGAACCAAATAAGACGTGTTCTGGATTTTATATTAGAAAAAATAATTAGATATGGGAGGAATTTGAAAAGGATAAAAATGAGTCAAATTTAGAGAGCCCTTTTTCACAAGAAAGAATTGGTGAAGAGATTAGCACGTCAGTAAATAGCTTCATGAAAACTATGCTATAAAGTGATAGAAGTTATAGAAGGATACCACCAATTTCCCCTCTGACACAGGTAAGTGACATAAAAAGTTTCCCAGAAAAAACTTAAAAGGAAATTAAATGAGTTCATAAAAGATAAATGGATTTTAAGAGTTAAGGAATGGATAAAGAGAATACAGGAGAAAGAACAAATAAGACAAATGCTGGAAGAAAAAGGCTCTCGTGGTTACATATAATCCAACTAGGAAAATGGACCAAGGAATGGTAATGGATGGAAGGGATGGGAAGAAGATTGATAAAGTTTGATGAATAGATTGGGCGTGTGTGGGGGGGGGGGACAGAACAAGGGAACAACAAAGAATAGGAAAGGGATAATATGCAAAATATATAAATTACTATAAGGAGAATATGAAACATTATTGATAAAAGACTCATGCAGGAGGATCGCAGTGAAGAAATTAATCATGCCCTGCGATGCTTATCCAGCCACTTGGCTTCTCACTGCCTTGCCTCAATCTAGAGAACTACGGTTACTTCCTCCGACAGCACAAAGAACTCCTCTCAATGCCTGGTGTAGAGTCCTGGCCACCGATCATTCCCCAATCAGCTGTCGAATGTTCAAGCAGCACTGGGACCTCCCAATTGATGGTGTACACCCCACAGCCCTCCCCTTAGGTCTTTGCTGCCCTCCTTAAATCTCTAGCCCTCCATACGAGCAGCCTCTAAAGCATTGTTTGCATCAGACTACTGGCTATGAATAACTTTTACACTGAAACTGTTTTAGTAGAAGAAATAGCACATCCCTCTTGTTCATTTAGCCTTTCAAAAAGCCATTCAAAAAGAAGGCTGAGGGGGGATATGATAGCTATGTTTAAATATTTGAAAGGATGTCATGTTGAAGAGGGAACAGGTTTGTTTTCCATGGTTTCAGAGACTAGGACTCGGGGCAATGGTTTCAAACTACTGGAAAAGAGATTCCATTTGAACATCAGGAAGAACTTCATGACAGCTAGAGCTGTTCGGCAGTGGAATATGTTGCCACAAAGGGTGGTGGAGTCTCCTTCTTTGGAGGTTTTTAAGCAGAGGCTGGATGGCCATCTGTTGGAAATACTGTGATGGGGGTTCCTGCATGGCAGGGGGTTGGACTGGATGGCCCCTGAGGTCTCTTCCAACTCTATGATTCTATGATCACCACCCTGGGCCACAGGTGAACTGTGAGTCAGGAAGCTTGCTCTTACTCTTGGAAAGCCACTCTTCCCAGCAAGGAGGTCAGTCTTATACATTGGTAAAGAAATGATATTGGACTAATACTACATTTAGTTGTCTTAGGATGGTACAGCCTTTTGAACTCCGTATTCAGGAAACATCCTATCCTATTAAGTCCAATAGGTGTGAAAAATAATCATGTGTTGTCCAGCAAATTCAGATTTATGGTGACACTTTCCTGGTTTTTCCAGGTGGAGAATACTCAGAAGGGCTTTACCATTTCCATCTTCTGGAGGCACCCTGAAACTGTGCAGCTTGCCCTAGGCCACACAGGCTGGCTATACTCACAAGAGGCACAGTGGGAAATCGAAATCTCAACCTCTGGCTCTGTGGTTGAATACCTAAGCCACTAAGTTATTCAGTAAATGTGCACAGAAGAATGGAATATATGCTTTATTACGTTGGGCAACATCCATAATGCTCAGTTTTTGCATGACGTTAAAATAGCTAACAGCAATCCTACCCTTACCTACTTAGAAGCAAGTCCCACAGAGTCTAAGGGGTGTTGATATTATGTCTTAGTGAAACGTCTTTATCTTAACTACCCTAACATTTACTTATTTTCTTATGAGGTAAGTGTGGCAAAAATGGGTTTTTGGACTATTAATTTTCTGGAACACAGATTCTTAAGAAATGGTGTCAAACTTGCACTACCCTACATAGTTCTTACACCCTGCCTACAGAAGAGCTCAGGAAAGGAACAAGAGGGATGTGCTATTTCTTCTTCTACTAAAACAGTTTCAGGGCAAAAGTTATTCATAGCCAGTAGTCTGATTTCCCCCCCTTGAAGCATGAGCATTAAGGTTAATGGCACTGTGTAAAAACAGGAAGACTCTCTGAGTTTTATAGGGCACAGCACAAATATATTTGTCTTTCCAAATATAAGATTTTAAAAGAAGTGGAAGGTGTTGCTGAAACTGTGGTAAACATGTTTGCTAATTTTGAAAATTTGCCTTCTTTGACATCAGTGGCTACATGGAATTTGTGTCACAACCTGCCTGCCAACCTCCTTCTCTCTCTCTCTCTCTCTCTCTCTCTCTCTCTCTCTCTGTGTGTGTGTGTGTGTGTGTGTGTGTGTGTGTGTGTGTGTGTGTGTGTGTGTGTGTGTGTGTGAGAGAGAGAGAGAGAGAGAGAGAGAGAGAGAGAGAGAGAGAATTTTTGAATCCAGTCAGTGGGCAGATAAACACATTCTGAAGTTTGGCAGAAAAGCTTAGAAAATAACTTCCACTGAGGGTGGAGTCCAGTGCGAGTCCTGCCAGTCCAGGCTGGGTCAACAGATGCTCCTTCTTCATTCCCAGATCCACAGACTCAACAGTTGAAAGTTTAGACAAAGAAGGATTTATTCAAACTTGGACCAGGATCTCAATGGAGTATTGAACGGGTGTTTTAGGGAAAGGAAACATGGAGAGGCTATTTGGTTTCAGCAGCCCCATCTCAGCCTCCCCTTGACTTGACAGCACTGGGATATGGAGACCTCTGTCCTTCCTTATGGGCAAATGCCACAAGGCACAGAGGCTGGAGGCCCGGAGGAGCAACGGCCAGTATGCCCAGTCAGGGCATGGGTGGTGTTCACTTGAGCCCCCTCTGAGTGTGGATCTGAGGCTGCTGCTGTTGGGACTTGGACATAGTGGAACTTGGAAAGGTGCAGAAGAGAGTAAGTGATTAGTGGGCTGGGGCACCTCCCTTATGAGGAAAAGCTAAAACATTTGGGGCTCTTTAGTCTGGAAAAAAGGCGCCTGAGGGGGATATGATTGAGACATACAAAATAATGCAGAGCATGAGTAAAGTGGATAGAGGGACGCTCTTCTCCCTCTCACAAAATACCAGAACTAGGGGACATACACTCAAATTGAGGGCTGGGAGAGTAAGAACAGACAAAAGAAAACATTTTTTTCACCCAGGGTATTATTGGTCTGTGGAACTCCCTGCCACAGGATGTGGTGATGGCATCTGGCCTGGATGCCTTCAAAAGCAGATTGGACAGATTCCTGGAGGAAAAGTCCATCACAGGTTGCAAACCATGATGGAGATGTGTCATCTCCAGGCTTAAAACTGGGGTATTTCAAGGACCAGATGCAGGGGAGTGGTATCTGGAGACAGATATCTAATCTTATGCGCTCCCAGATGCATTTGGTGGGGTCACTAGCTGGACCTGATCCAGCATGGCTCTTATGTTCTTATGAGACCTATCTGACACTCCGTTTGTCACTTTCTCCTCCAGTGTTGCAGCTGCACTGAGGTCAGTGTCCCTGTCCCCAATCCAGGTTGACGACAAAGTAAAATACACCCACATCTGGATATTCTTCACTTTATGAAATATTTAATGGCAGTAGGTAAAAGCTGGAATGGAATACAATGGAATGGAGACATAATAAAAACTGATGCAAAAAAACACAAAACAAATATAGTGGGATGTGTTGGACGAACAGTCCTATTTTATAGGAGCACACAATCACTGTTCAACGCACACCCTGGCCAGCCTGCTTGCATTTTTCATTGCTGTTGATGCCAGTATACACATGTGTGCATTTTCTCCATGGTAGATATATCCCAAAAGAAGTAACAGTAAATTTAAGAATGGATTATTTCTTATTCTTAGATAGTAGCAGACAGAAGCAGGCTGCTGTCAGACCATCAGTGGCATTGTGCAAACACAAGAGAAAACAAATGTTGTAACCCACTAGTAAGGCAAAAGAAAACCACTGTGACAAAGATCAGGAAAATTCCATTTTGGTTTATTGGGAGTCTGCATTCCTGATCCATGGGCACCATATCTGACCCTATTTCCAAATTATTTACCTTTGTTCCATGTTTTATACCACCCCTTTGCCTAGGGATCTTGAAAACTTGCTTTCTTTCTGATTTTTAGTGACCCAGGAAAGCATAGCTGTCAAGTGTTCCCCACGGCTGCTCAGGACTGGGAGCTCCAGGGAGGCGGGGCGCTGGCCAGGTGCCTCCTTTGCATACAAAGTTCCCAGAATCTCTTACAGTGACTTCAAAATGCTCACTGCGACCTAGGTGTCTTGGCTTTAATCTAGGGGATATATATACCAATCCGGAGAGCTGGTGGTGGTGGTGGGGGGGGGGGTTAGGGGTTGCGCAGGGAGAAGTGCTCTCTGGTGGGCCACCTGGTGGCCGGCCGCATGAACACTCAGCAGCTTCCAGAGCTCAGCCACCCACCACCAGAAATGCGGGACATTTAAGGGGAAAATAATTTTTTGGGGATGATGGTGGGAAAGAGTGATTGATCTGTGAATGTCCCACCCAAAATGTGACACTTGACAGGTCTGCACTAAAGATGCTGCCCAACCCAGAACTTTGGATCGCTCAGTTCCTTTTTGTATTCCCTCTGTGCATACACTTGCCTAACTCTTTCACTTTGCTCCACTTACTTCCCATGGGATTTAGGCCTTCCTCTGTAGCTCCTATATTCCAAAGTTACCCAAAGTCATGGGCATTTTTCTATTTCTTCAATGCCAAACTCACGCTATCCACACCATTGTCACATTAGAAGAACTGAGTCTTAAATGGACAGCTCAAACCAAATCGGCAGGATCCTTTTTTAAAAAAATGGCACCAAGGACCGTACCAAAAATAGTTGGGCTGCTTTCCAGCAGCATATTAATACTGAAGTTGCATATCTTCATATTTCTACTAATTCTTCAGGCTCATTACCATGTGATAATTATAGCTATTACTAGAATGTGTGAAACAGCTATTAGGAATTGGCTATTGCTAATCAACCTCTCTTATCACCCAAGTTAATTATCTAATATGAGAGGCAAACTGAGAATTGATAAATCTGTCAGTCAGGCTGAGAGGAAACTTGGGATGGATTTAAAAAAAAAACAGAATAGCATAGTAGATGCTTTTGTGACCAAGTATGTCCCTGTACTCCAAGTTTATTCTCCCCTAGGATTAAATAGGTTTGTTTTTATCATGGCACATAAAATACTGTATACATTTTCTATTTCTCAGAGTGGCATTAAAAAAGAATATTTTTCTACTTATTATTCTTAGCTTTAATATTGCCTTTTAATGATGCAAGGTACCACTTGACTCATTTTTCCTTAGCTTTAAATTTTGTCATTTAATGATGTAAGCCACCATTGTTATATACATTGTTTTCAACCTGAAATATGGTCTTTCAATGTAAGCCATCTTGGGTCCTTTCCAAGGAGAAAGGTGGGGTAATTTTAAATAAATAAATACATCCTCCTGATTTTGTGAAGCTGATTTTCTCCCCCTGTTTTTGTCAACTCACTTCCAACATATGGAAGGGTTTTCAAGGTATGTGAGATGTTCAATATGTAGTTACGTTTTCAACACATACATGCTGTTTACCCCCATGAGTGTCCATTGGGAATTGGGATTTGGCTCCAGGTCCTCCAACTCCTGTTCTGATACTCTACCAGCTGTACCACACTGGCTCTTAAAACCTGCTTACCTGAACCTACTGATAGGTTCAGATAAGCAGGTTTTAAGAGCCAGTGTGGATTATACCTGCTTCCTTCTCCTGGTTGTTAATGTATTTTATTAGGTATAACTATATACTGTAAGATGTTATTTTAATATTTTAGATTATGTTACATTATTTTCTTGTTGCAACCTGCTTTTGCATTTGTAAAACTAAAGATAAGACAGGAAACCAGGTAAAAAAAGAAAAAGTACTATATACAGACCTGTGCTCTTCCTCTTCACACATCCATCAATTGAGGCTGGTCACCTGCCATATTCCTGTTATGTGTGGACAAATCACTTCCATTTTACACTTGATAAAAGGTCTTATCATTAAGAGCCCTGATGTTTCACAAAGAAAAGCTGTGGCTTTATCAAGTCAATCCATCCCATGTTAGGTTTTCCTCTTTTCCTAAAATTATTGTCTTTTCTCTTTTGCCTTTCCATGATATATCTGAAGAAGCATAGCTTCAGTCTTGTCATTTTAGCTTTTACTGAGAGTTCAGTCTTGATCTGATTTGATAAGTATCTGCTTATTTGTCTTCAGGGGGTCCAGAGCATACATGAAGTTCTGTTCAATAACCACATTTCAAAGGAATCGTCCCCCCCCCCCCCCCGTCAGCTTTTTTCACTGCCCAGCTTTCAGGCACCAGGCAGAAAAAGATTTAACTGCTCTTCACTGGAATCAAGTACAGTACTTTGCAAGCATTTTACAGCCAGACTCTTGTGGCAGTGCAATTTTTAATACAGTAATCTTACATTTAACATATTAGCTAGCATATCCCTGCTCTAAACTATGCTCTTTATCTTCTTGATATTTAATTAATTTTTGTGACAGTTGAAAATTTACACAAGGCTAGTTTATTGAAAAGGTCAGCATTAACTATTTTCATATCAGTCAGTTTCGCTTATGGGTACTGAAGGGAAGCATTTTTTCCAGGATTCTTTCATTTATTTCTTAGGAAGTCTTATGAAGTTTTATTTTGATATTTTCTTAAAAATGTAAAATAATATACTGTGCAAATCAGTAAACAGTAAACAGTGAGACAGGACTAGAGGTATTTAACAGAGAAACCCTCTAATCTTATACTACATCTCTAATTTCCCAAAAATATAGCTATTCCCAATGACTGTTTTGCTCTGCAAACATTACGACAATCTCAGAACATAAAGTGATTCTTCTGCCTAACTTTGAAGAAGTAGCTATATGAAGTTGTTATTATATGATATGTGCTGAATGACAAGCCTAAGGCAAAATGCTTCCCTGATTTCCAATGTGGAATAGAAATGAATTTTGGGTCTTATCATAACCCCCAAAACCCTAGGCGACCCTGTCTTAAATAAGTAGTAATGAGTTTAGTGCAATTTATTACCTCCTCAAACATATAAGAGAAGCAACAACCCTTCAGTTAAAATAGCAATTACGCATATATGCTGAGAAGTACCTTCTGACAAATTGTTGGCATTCTGAGAATTCCAAGATACTCTGAGGAACAAAAGAATGAGTTATGTACCAAATGCATATGCACACACATAATTTTTTTTATTATTTTGAATATTTTTACTCCATCTTTCTCCTTGGAAAAGGACCCAAGGTGACTTACAATAATGAGGGGCAATAGATAGCCCAGAACATTTAAGACGTATTCAAATTAAGAACAGGAAATTAAAAGAGGCATCTTTAGACCCCAAACTCCAAATAATTCCCCCCAGTGGTTTCATATACATGTTAAATAACATAGGAGACAGAACAGAACCCTGAGGTGCCCCACTGTAAGGCAGTGCCCTCAAGTCCCATTTCAGAGAGAGGCGTCAGGAGGATGTGTGGTCAATAGTGTTAAAAGCAGCTGAAAGGTCCAATAAAATTAAAATGGACACTGATCCCCTATCCATTTCCCTGCATATATCATCTACCAAGCCAACCAGTGCCATCTCAGTCCCATAACTAGGCCTGAAGCCAGATTGAAATGGATCCAGATATCTTATTTCATCCAGAAACCTCTGGAGCTGTGGGGCCACAACTTGCTTTAGTACTTTACCCAGGAATGGGATGTTAGATACCGATCGGTAGTTGTTCAGTATCATTGGATCAAAAGAGGGCTTTTTAAACAGTGGTTTTACTATCACTTCCTTCAAGCATGCCGGAATCTTGCCCTGTTGCAAGGAGGCATTCACTACTCTTCCTAACCAATCTGCCAGTCCCTCTTTGGCAGCTTTTATGAGCCAGGAAGGGCAAGGGTCCAATAGACATGTGGTAGCCCTCATCTCCCCAAGGGTTCTGACCACACCCTCAGGCTAGGGGCTGAAACTCATCCATTAATACAGGGCAGGCAAGGGGAACAGTTTTATTTATAGGCCCTGGATCAATAGCAACATCCAGGTCAGCTCGGATCGGTAAAATTTTGGCTGCAAAGTGTTGTGCAAATTCTTTGCAGCAAGTTACAGAGTGCTTGCATGGAAATTAAAAACAACCACAACATCCAGTTTAATTTAAGAGAGAGTTTCTGCCTAAGGCAGCTATTCATAATCAGGGTGACAATACCTTCATTGTTACTGTGCACATTATGCATAAATATAAGATATCCCCCTCTTGGTTGCACACCTTAATGTGGTGAGGAATGCTGAATGTGTCAGAAAAACTGAAAATAATACTACCATGCCAAGAAATTGGGAAGAAGCATGATGAAGCACTTCATGCCCATCTCTACTAACCTAAATGGTCAACTATTGGGATAGCGAGACATTGGATTGGGGCTGGTAGCTTGACATGAGCAAAGCCATCTTTGATTCTGGCTTCACAAGAGGCAACAGTCTCTGTGAGTAAAAACTGCTACAGCAGAAGTCGCCCTGCAGCCCCCACCCTTTCTGTCCCTTATCTCATTGTCTCATGATTCCTTAGTAAAGTTAGTCAAAAGGTGATCTGATTGTTATCACTTTCCCAGCTAAAGTCTACCAATTAGCAAAGCTGTTTGCGAATTATTTACATCCCTTATCATACCACCTGTGTTTCACCAATTATGCTAGACTTAGCCATTAATAGTTATACTATAACATGCATATTAATGTAGCTTTCTTGCGTAACGCCTTTCATAACCATATTTAGTTAATTTCTAACTGCGCAACAAAGTGTTGTAATGCTTTATGTTAATTAGTTATGTCAGAGCAATTAATAAAGCAAGGCCTCTTCGAAAGAGGAGAGGTTTTGGTTTGGCTTGGCAGGACCAAGAAGTTTCAATGTGTGTGTGTGTGTGTGTGTGTGTGTGTGTGTGTGTGTGTGTGTGTGTGTGTGTGTGTGTGTGTGTGTGTGTGTGTGTGAGTGAGTGAGTGTGTGTGTGTGTGTGTGTGTGAGAGAGAGAGAGAGAGAGAGAGAGAGAGAGACAGAGAGACAGAGAGACAGAGAGATCAAAGGCCTTTCTCTATACCTTAGCATAAGAGCTGTTCATCTCTCCTGTTAGCTCTGATCCCGTTACTCTAACACTCACCTATCACTAGCTGTTCAAGATTATTGCAACAGTCAACAGGATAATTCTAAACTGAATGAGCTGGAACAGCAGATTAAGATACAATCCATCCCCTTCAGGAACGGATAGTCTCACCAGCAGAATATAATGGATAATTCCAAGGGTGATGGGGTAGACTGAGAAACCTATGGGGGCAGTTACTAGGCAGCAAGAGTAGTGGAAATAGCACTGTGAAGGGTCTTTAATAGACACAGACAGTGACACTCAAGCTAACTCTTGTTAGTACTGCTCGAGAGAAGACAATGTTAAACCAATTCTCTTTTTTTAACAGCTAAATACTGATGAGACAATCCAAAGGAAGGGAAAGTTAGTATTTATTTATTTATTTACTTATTTATTTTTATACAACTTATATGCCACCCACAACCCAAAGGTCTCTTACAGTGGTGGTGAACCTTCAGCACTCCAGATGTTTTGGACCACAACTCCAACAGTCCTTTGTTACTGGCAATCTAGCCTTGGAATTCTGGGAGTTGTGGTCCAAAACTTCTGGAGTCCTGAAAGTTTGTCACTACTGTACTAGAACATGAGATTCCAGGGCCAGAAAAAAATTACAGTGGGTTGTTATGAATAATTGCTAGTGAAACAATTTAAATAAAGTCGAAAGGACATTCAATTGCAGATACAATACATGTATGCAATGAAAGCCCAGTGTTGCATAACACTTATACCAGGAACATGGAATGTGAAACCTATAAATCAATGCAATATCAAAAAATGAAAACATCAAAAGAAATGTTTAAAGATTTTAAAACATGTTGTAAGCATTCAAAGATGGAATGGTATGTGACATCAATGATCAAATAAATATACAATGTTTCATCTGGAACGGATAAAGTTAAAATAAATTGTATGGCTTTAACAGCAAGGAAATGCATAGCACAAACAGTTTGAGAATTTAATGTAAAGCATGACTATAGAATATCAACCAGACTTCAAGTGCATCCACATAACCATTATTCAAATCTATGCTTCAACTACAAATGATGACAATGAAGAAGAAATTGGAAGCTTTTATCACAGACCAAAACAGGTTGTACTGACTACCGTAAGTGACTTTAATGAAACACTAGTACATAAAGTAGAACCAAATACAGTATTGTTGAGGAATTTGGCTTAGGAGTCAGAAAGGAAGCCTCAGATTGTTACATAGATTTCTGAGAAGGCAACCATTTGTTGTGAATATGTGCTTCAGGCAGCTAAATAGACAATTGTACAAACGGATATCTCCAGAGGACTTCTCTAGAAAGCAAATAGACTAGGGGCCTTTTCACACGACCCCTAAGATCCGATGGCCACCTAAATTCGGACCAGGGATCTTGGGGGTTCGTTGCCCTTCCTGTGTCCCCACCCCTCCGCACTTCCTTGATCCTGTCTGCGTGAGGGGAGGGAGGAAGAAAGAGAGGAAAAAATGCAGGCTCACCTCCGAAGCCGGTCGAAGCCCCGGCGCCCTGATTCCTTCTCTTCTGTTTTTTTTTTTTTTTGCCTCCCGCCCCTTCTCTTAAAGGGGCGGGAGGCAAAAAAAACAAACAGAAGCGAGGAGAGCCCCGCACTCACCAGATTAAATCCAGACCTGGTGATTTTCACCCTTCTAGAGCAGGTACAAGAAAAGTGCGCTGGGACGCGCTTAGGTGGGCGTGGTCGCACTTAATTTCCTGCAAACTCCGGAGCTGGTGGGGAAACAATTGTAAGCTCCAGAGCTGGCAGCCATTTGCTGCAGAGTTTAGGGGTCGTGTACAAAGGGCCTAGATAAGTGGAAGCAGATAATGGAGAAGTTGTGTTGCATTACTAAACTCAGTAGACTGTAGACCAGATGAACTATGGCTCAAAAGCAAAACTATTATCAGAGAAGAATGCAAAATATACTGTTTCTATAGTCAAAAGCAAAGTCATGATGGATTATTTAATGAACTCTTTGTTAAAAATGGACAAGAAACAACAGTAAAATGTGACAGAAATTCAGCCAAAATCCTGAATGGAAGTCTTTGGGAACTATCACATGGAAGTGAAAAGAATCATTATAAGGGTCAGTGCAAAAAAAAAAAAAAGGAAGAACGAAAAAGAAAAGAAAAGAAGACAAGGGTGGGGAATGATTTATTCCATAAAATCCAAGAAGTTAAAGGAAATATAAAACAAGACTATGGGTGCTAAAAGATCAACTGGAGAATATTTGAATAGGAAAGTATAAAGTGAAAATGGAAACAGTATACTGAGGAACTTTGGCAAAAGAGATGCAAGGATGACAGATTCCTTCAAAGAACCTTCTGATGAAAAATCTGCAATTTGAGAAAACGAAGTGAAAGTAGTTAGAAGACAGCAATCACAGTGGGATACTAACATAACTATTTTAAGTCCTTTAGACTGAACCTATCAAAATCCTAACAAGAATAAGCCAATGAAATAAATACAGAAAACAAAGGAATGATCCATACACTTGAAATGGTCGACATATGCTCCGATGGCAAAGAAAGGAGATGCCAAAAATTGACATAAAGCCATTTGGATTAATTTGTCATCCAAACTTAATAGTATCCAGCAAAAAACTATTACAATGATGGATAAAGAAGTGCATTCCAGATCAAATCCAGCTTGAACGCTAGAAGAAAAAAATTATGAAACAGACTGCTTCTGTGGGGGCGGGGGGCATCAGGGAAAGATAAGACTTGCTGGGCAAAAAATAATGATGTTAGGAACAGAAGAGGCAGTAGGAAAACATGAGGTGGATTGACTCAATAAAGGAAGCCATGGTCTTTTAGTTTGTAAAACCTAAACAGGGATGTTTATGATTGGATCTTTTGGGACTTATTAATTCATAGTCATTGCAAGTTGGAACTGACTTGGCAGCATATAACATATACAGATTAATAGGATAGCATTAAAGGTTATTGTGTTCAACAGTGATAGGCAGAAATCCATCTCTTGGCACTGCTTTTGTTATATTATCCATTATGTAGCATCTCTATGTCACTTCTTTTTTATTTACAGACCCCTGTCTTATCGCCTTTCTCTGCCCTGAACTTCTTTGAGTTTATCATTTACATTTATCACATTTTCTGTTCCTTTCAAGACCATCCTCTTAACAGTTTTATAGTCCTTTATAATGTTCAGATTATGTTTCGTACTGGCTGCTCACTTCTAACACACTCATATATTTCTTTTTCAAGATGGGTCTTAAATTCAGCACACTTTTCTTTCACATTCAGATTTGTGCGAGATTTAGAGACCCAGCTGAAACTGCATCTTTGAAAATAGCACAGAGAAGCCTGCTTTCTCCACACACCTTTAAATGGCCGATTAAATTGATTTGGTGTCTTGGTCTTCATTATATTTTAAACTTCCATCTAATCAGCTAACTCCATTTTAACTGCTGTTATATAAAACCCTACACAGCACAATAATTTGGGCACATTGTGAATGGCTATGCCACCATCAATCAATGTCACTACTTGCCGGCAGTAAAAAGACCTACAATGTTCGAATGCATTGCATCTAACACTTATATACAACTGTTAAGTTTTTCAGGGCTTTGGTCACTTTTTTTCCTTTCAGAGTACTGTCATTTATACAAAGCACAGTTGATTGTTGAGTGACTTCTAAGACTGTCAGAACAATGCCAGAGAATATCAAAAGCCAGACTTCTACATCTCTATGTTAATAGTGGAAAAGATAATGGAGCCATTTATAAAGGAGAAGACTATAATTCAGTTTAGGTTATGATTTAGTAAGAGGCTGGTCAGCATTGGCCAGTTAAAAGAAGATCATGTATGACAAACGTATAAGGGTGATTTCAGCACATTACTGAATGGATAAAGACGAAACCATCAATATAATCCATCCAGATCACAGGAAAGCATTTGTCAAAATGACTACACTGGGAGACAGATTTACAAGGTCAGACAGCAAAGAAGAAGGGACAACATGTGAAATGGAATACAAATTGGTTTAGGCACAAGAAACAGATGGTGTGAGTAAGATGTAACAATTCGTGGTGCAGAAAGGTAGGATATGCATGAGTTAAAATACAGATGATTGCATGATTTATCTTCTATACTGGGAAAGACAGGAACTGACTTTGTTGCACATTCGTTGAAACAAGAACTTTGCAAGCATTTGACAGGCTGGCTGTTATGGCAATGCATACGTATCATAGATAAATCTCATGTATGCAAGACATAGGTGATACCTTTATAGCTTGACTTCAGATGCAGCTTTACAACAGTCCTGCAGCTTCCTGACTCAGCTAAGACAGACATGTCTTGTGAAAATCATCTTGCCAAGAACATGACATCTAAGAATAATTTCCTGGCAAACCACATATTTTGCCATTTTGGACATTTGGTATATGCTTTGAAAAAGAGGGCATTGCCCTCGAAAGCTTACAATGATTTTTTGTTTTTTATTAGTGGTCTGTAAAGGTATCACCTATAGCCCAGTCTTGCATTTGTATTTTGTAATGGCCACACGGCTCTCTCCCCATTTTTAATTCAAATCTCATATATGTTGAACCCAGGCAAGACAGAGGTCCTCCGGGTGGGGGCACCAGATGTTGGTGGTTTGGGAAGCTCCCTGAGGTTTTTTGGGGGGAGGGAGAACCTCTTTCCACACAGGATGAGGAGTGAGGTCTGGGCATAGCACTGGATCTGGCACTTTCTCTGGAAGCCCAGGTGGTGTCAGTGGCCTGGTCTGCCCATTTCCACCTTAGGTGGATTGCCCAGCTCTGCGCCTTCCTGGACCCTGGTGCTCCCACCACATTGGTCCATGCACTTGTAGTCTCGAAAATAGACTACTGCAATACTCTTTACGTGGGGCTGTCCTAGAAGTTAATGCAGAGGCTCCCTCTGGAATCAACTCCTGCCAGAAATTTGTTTGGCCTCTATACTGTCCACTTTTAAGAAACTTAAGACATGGCTATATAGAAAGGCTTTCCTTGGCCATTTGTTTATTTTGCTATAATTCGCTGCTAATTCAACCTTTCTTGTTCCGCCTTCGGTCCTCTTGTTCTCTTATCTTCCATGGTTTTATTTTGATTTAGTTTTGCTTATTGTGTTTACTATATTACATTGTATACATATGTATTGCATATTATCTTGCATTTTGTATTTTGTACTTGCTAATTTTGTAAACTGCCCAGAGTAGCCATTGTTACTAGATAGCCTGCTATAGAAATCAAATGAATGAATGAATGAATGAATGAATGAATGAATGAATGAATGAATGAATGAGTAACAGAGAACCATAAGACAAGAGCAGAATAAAGCTATTGTTGGAGTATCAGATTTGGTGCTTACAGGGTTAAAACAGCAACCAAATTATTGTCATGCGCAGTGAAATGTTGGGGGAGGGACAACATCCGGGTTTATTCATTTGTTCTTTGAGTCAGTTTTTTTTTTAGCTTGTGTGATGCAAGACGCAGACATGCTGGCTTTCAGTCCGGGATGTAAATATCTGAGTTAATTGCGAATAAACTAGACAGTAGTTTGTCTCAGAATGTCAGACTGTTTTATTTCTTAAGCACTGGCAGAAGACAGCCCGCTGCGCTAAATCTTCAGAAGAAAACGCTACTCTGCAGATCCCTGTGTCTGGAGATTGGAAGATAAGCAAAGTACGCAGGGAAGTGTGCCGGACCAGCTACATTTCTCTCCCAGCTATATGCTGGGGAGAATTTCTTGGGTCAACGGCCGCTCAAAGCTAACAAGGGTTATGGACAGTATTGCTAACTGTTTGTGCTAATTTGCCAGTGCCAAGAAAGCAGTGCTGGAGTTTATCTGCGTGGTGAGAAGAGGGCTAAGGCAGAGAATGGATGCCTGGATGCCAAGTAACGCAGAAAACCTGCCTGCAAGCAGTTTTTGCTGAGCTTAAGCCTCTGTCTAGAGACAGAGAAAAAGGGGCTCGGATCTCTTTGCTTCTAGGTGCAGTCGGTACCAAAGCAAATTGAGGTCGCCCTCAACTGGAAGGCAACCCTGGTCCAGTCTACATTTGGAGCTTCAAAGCTGTCTTGCTGGAAGGAGCCGTGAGTAGCAGCCCCAAAAGAGCCCATTGCTATTGGTGAATAGCAGGAGGGGGGGAATAGAAGCCGAAGATGGAGGACGGACAGGAAAGTTTTACTGTGCCATTCCAACGTCTCAACTCTGAGAACTATCTGGACTGGAGTGTCCGAGTTCAGGCCTGGCTGGAGGCCAGAAATTTGCTGGACTGTTTAAGTAATTTACCTACCGATCCAGCTCAGTTGCCTCAAACCACCACTGCTGCGCAGAGAACTGAAGCACAAGCTTCAGTGCGAAGGAATGCAAAAGCCAGGGCTATGTTGATTATGAGTTTAGACTCTAATCAGCTAGTTTATGTGCAAAGTCTGAGAAATGCCAAAGATGTGTGGGACACTCTTGAGAGAGTACATCGCAGAACGACCCCAGGTGCGAAGGTCCATTTGTACAGACAGCTATTTGAGATGAAGCTAAAGCCCGGGGGTGACATTAGAGAACTCATTGCTGCAATGGTGTCTATCTTCAGCCAGTTGCGTTCTCTGAATATGGCTTTCACAGAAGACCAACAAGTTTGTGTTCTTCTGAGCTCTTTGGACAAAAGTTATAACACGTTGTGTTTAACTATGGAGGCTTTGCCTCAGGACGATTTTAATATGTCTTATGTGTCAGGACGCCTTGTCCATGAACAACAACTGAGAGCCCATGAAGGGGGGCAAAGCAGAGGGGGTGTAGGCTGCTCAACCCCAAGGGAGGGGGAAGTGAAAGTCTACACAGCTGCAAGAAAATGTTTCAGATGTCAATCCCCACTCCATGTTTTGAGAAATTGCCCGTAGTCTCCCAACTCCAAGGTCAGCTCCCAAGGCAACCAGATAAGAGACAGTCCACAGCGTGGGATGCCGAGGCCAGCTGCAGCCGGGAGAAGCAAACGCGGCTACAGAGGAAGAGGAAGAGGAGATAACAGTGCACATCACATGTCGGTGTCTATGGCAACGGTCAAGGACCGATCTTCTAGCAACTGTGTTTTCATTTTAGACAGTGGAGCCTCGCATCATCTAGCGCCACCTGGTGTCCAGAATGAGAACTGTAGGCAACTTTCTCAGCCAAAGAACATTACAATGGCTAATGGACAGAAAGAGTCTCTGAACACTGCTGCATCAGTGTATATTAAATGTTTGGACACTACTGTTGATGTTTTTGTTCTAAATGGCATGACACGTGGCATTTTGTCTATATCAGCTCTAGTCAGAGATGGTTTTTCTGTATTGTTTGAAAATAACATGTGTTCTGTTTCCAGGAATGGGAAGCTGCTGATACAAGTGCACTGTGAAGATGGTTTGTACGCAGTGAGTGCAGATGCAGTTCCAGAGGGATACAGCAATGCAAATGCAGTGCAGGCGCAGTGCGCTAACATTCCCAAACACGACAGCTGTGCCCATTTACTCCATCGTCGAATGTGTCATTTAAACTGGGGGTATTTGAAGAAAATGCCTGAATGTGCTGAAGGGTGCAATGTGAAACCATGTTCTAGGTTTTTGGATTGTAGGCCATGCAAAGCTGCTAAGGTCAAGAGATGTAGTTATCCTAAGTCAACCAGGGTATCTACAGAACCTTTTCAACTTGTACATGTTGATGTTTGTGGCCCGATGCCAACTGCTTCTCTGGGAAATGCTAAGTTTATTCTTTCAGTGGTTGATGATTTTTCCAGAAATGGTTGGGTGTTTCCTCTGAAAACCAAGGGAGAAGCAGCTCAGAAGCTGAAGGATTGGATTGTGGCAGTAGAGTGTAATTTTTCCACAAAGGTTCGCCAAATTCAATCAGACAGGGGGGCTGAGTTTACAAATACAGCACTCCAGAATTTTCTAAGACACAAGGGCATAGCACACAGGTTGACAAACACCTATTCTCCCGAGGAGAATGGCATTGCGGAGAGGAGAAACCGAACCCTGCAGGAGGCAGTTGATGCTATGCTGAGGGATTCGGGTTTGCCAAAAAGCTACTGGGCTGAGGCATGGCAGACTGCGTCACATGTATTTAACAGAGCTTACAATTCTGTTGTAGGTCAAGCTCCTTACACGTTACTACATGGTAAGAAGCCAAAGGTAGGCTATTTTAGAGTGTTTGGTTCTGAGGCCCATGTTCTGATTCCAAAGCCGCTACGTAGGAAAGGAGGGCCAAGATCCAGAAAAATGATTTTCTGTGGATATGAACCTTTGACAAAAGGTTGGAGATTTGCCTATCCTGATGGATCCAAAATCCTAGTCAGTAGGAGTGCAGAGTTTTGTGAGCAGAAAGGGTGGACTAGGGTTCACGCCAATCCTGAGATGCTAAGTGACAATTTTGACAATGTAGTAGGACAAGATGAAGCAGGTGCAGGTCCTGAGCAAGATGCACAGGTGGATGACACTAATCAGCAAGGAAGTGTATCTCCAAAAGGTGTGAAGTCTGAGCCAGCATCACCACAGTCTAGTCCAGTGGGACAGAGAAGGCGTGTCAAGTCAGAAGGTTCAGGTAATCCTAGTAGTTCTGACGCTAGTAACTCCAGAGTTGTGCCCAGCAGTACAACTGGGTCAGAGGGGGCGTCTGAGGTTGGTCCTAGACGTTCAACTCGCACAACAAAAGGTAAACCACCAGAGAGGTTTTCTCCTTCAAACTACTCAGCTGTGAGTGTTTGGATCGGTTTAGCTCAGTGTGAACCAGAGAGTTATGAGGAGGTTCTGCAATTGCCTGATGAGGAAGCTAGTAAATGGCACGCAGCAATGGAGAAAGAGATGGACTCCATGAAGTCTATGAAAGTATTTACACCAACAACATTGCCAGAAGGCAAACAGGCAGTGAGTTGTCGTTGGGTGTACAGAGTTAAGACCACAGCAACAGGTCAGACACAGTGCAAGGCAAGACTTGTCGCTAGAGGTTTTACTCAGAAGAAGGGATTGCATTACACTGAGGTGTATGCACCAACTTCTAGAAGTGAAACACTTCGTGTGTTGTTGACTGTCGCAGCACAGAGAGGTTTTCAAGTGGCGCATTTTGATATAAATGTTGCTTATCTCAACTCAGATCTCGAAGAAGATCTGTACATGTTACCACCACCAGGTTTTGAGGGCAAGAAGCCAAACCAGGTGTGGAAATTGCACAAATCGATCTATGGACTCAGACAGTCAGCGAGAAACTGGAACAGGTGCCTAAATGATGTTTTGGAGAATATGGGTTTCCGCAAGAGTCTAGCCGATAGCTGCCTGTATCTGAAAGGATCAGGAGACGAGCAGGAGATAGTTCTGATTTTTGTTGATGATGTTTTGCTTGTTAGTAAAACACAGAATCAAGTGAAGAAGTTTGCAACAAAGCTTGGAAAGAAATTTCAGCTCAAAGATCTAGGTGATGTGAAGATGTATCTAGGAGTTCAGATTGATAGAACTGAAGATGGCAGTTTTTTGCTTTGCCAGAAGGGCAAGATTGAGCAGTTGTTACAGAAGTTCAGAATGTCTGACTGTAATGGTGCCAGAACACCAATGGAGACAAATTTTGGGAAGGATAGTCAAACTAGTAATGATGAGAAATTTGAGAGGCCAGAATTGTTTCAGTCAGCTCTTGGGAGTTTATTATATCTGTCCCAATGGAGCAGACCAGATATTGCTTTTGCTGTGAATTTGCTAAGCAGAGAGGCCTCAAATCCCAGTAAAATTGCCTGGAATGGTATCAAGAGAATGCTAAGATATTTGAAAGATACTAAGGATTTCTGTCTCAAGTTGTCAGCAGAAGGTGAATCGCAGTTACAATGTTGGACAGACAGCGATTGGGCAAATGCTGAGGACAGGAAATCAGTGTCAGGAATGGTAGTGAAATTTGGAAAGTCTCTAGTTGGGTGGAAGTCCCGAAAGCAAAGTCTGGTTACACTTTCTTCTATAGAGTCTGAGTACAGTGCTCTGTCAGATCTGTGTAGGGAACTAGAGTACTACAGATGTTTGGTCCAAGAGATAAACGGAAATTGCTGTCTACCTATTACAGTATGGGAGGACAATCAGCCATGTTTGAAATTGGCAGAATCTGGACAGTTTAAATCCAGAACCAAACATCTGGACATACGCTACCACAACGTATGCCAGAGCATACAGAATGGCTTGGTGAAGCTGAAGTATTGTCCAAGCCAGAAGAACCTCGCTGATGGGTTCACCAAACCATTGAGCTTCCAGAAACATGGGGAGTTCTGTGAAGGTTTAGATATAGGGTGAGTACAAAACTCACAATGTTTCCCCAACATTCACTGCGAGAGGGGGTGTTGGAGTATCAGATTTGGTGCTTACAGGGTTAAAACAGCAACCAAATTATTGTCATGCGCAGTGAAATGTTGGGGGAGGGACAACATCCGGGTTTATTCATTTGTTCTTTGAGTCAGTTTTTTTTTAGCTTGTGTGATGCAAGACGCAGACATGCTGGCTTTCAGACCGGGATGTAAATATCTGAGTTAATTGCGAATAAACTAGACAGTAGTTTGTCTCAGATTGTCAGACTGTTTTATTTCTTAAGCACTGGCAGAAGACAGCCCGCTGCGCTAAATCTTCAGAAGAAAACGCTACTCTGCAGATCCCTGTGTCTGGAGATTGGAAGATAAGCAAAGTACGCAGGGAAGTGTGCCGGACCAGCTACATTTCTCTCCCAGCTATATGCTGGGGAGAATTTCTTGGGTCAACGGCCGCTCAAAGCTAACAGCTATTATGGTAATAAGTATTTTCCATGAATAGATTGCTTTGATTATGAAGAATGTCATTTGGCCAATTTTTACCATTAATAGAACTCACCAGATGGTCAAGGGTGAGATTGCAGTGCTTTGTATAAAGATAAAAATTAAAGCTCCGGTTATTTTCAATAGTTTAAAAATTAAATAGCCTACATTGTTTCTATGAGACAAAAACCCCAATTTCATTTGTGTTTGAGCACCATTTTCTCACTAGTGTACTGTTCTCTCTATTCCCTCTTCCTCCCTCAACTCTTTTTGACCCTCATTTCACCACAGGGCTTGTTGAGTCTCTACCAGCATTTACCTTTCCCCACCTCCCTTGTAGCTTTCTCCTTCCATCCTGCAATTCATTTGATGAAAGGGCAGCATGATAAGTGGCAGTGAGGCGTGTGCAGAGCTCTACACTGGAGAAACTGTAGAGGAGGACAGCCCAGTACAGGAGGGGCACTTTTTAAAAAATTAGCCCTTCACCCAAATGTCCCCAAATTTGGCCCACAGCAAGAGCAGACTTTCTGCTACATCCATGTCAAGTTTGGTGCTGATCATAGTTACATTCGTTTGCTTGTTTCGGGCATTCCTATTTTTTGAGTTGGCTTACGGAATGCTAAATTGAATGGTCACACAATATCCATTGCTGCACTAAGCTGGCATAACGTAACTACAACTTCATTTTAAACTACCTGTGTAAATCCCTATTACACGAGTGACTTCTGGACACAGAGCCCCTTTCATCAGCTTAGCTTGATATGTCAGAACAGAAGTGTACACATTTTAAATTGGCTAGCTGCAGATTACTCATAATGTAACCTCCCACTTAAATTGCTTCAGTGCATTGAAAGAGAAGATGTCTTTGCAACTTGTCTGGAAGTTGCCATTTGTCCAGGACATGGCTGCAGGATTGTTAATCGGATGAATTGTTCATATAATTTCAGTGCTTTGCCTGTTGTACTGGCTCCAGTCTATTTCTAAGCAAAATGTTTTAATGCCCTTAATCATTAAGGCTTAATGGTTTGTATTCAGGATATTGTAAAGGTCACCTCCTTCCATATTTACCTAATGAGAAACCATCAGATCTTTTCAGAGGTGACCCTCATGGTTTCCTCAGCAAGTGAAGTGAAATATATGTCTACCAAGGAAAGGATGTTCTTCATCACTCTGATTGGGAATTTTCCCCCTCCCAGAAGTCAAGCATCCCTCTTTATGATAAGTTCAGCATAGGATTAATACTTCTGCATTCCTTAAAAATCTCTTTTTAAGTGCTATAAATGCCATTTGTGATGTATATTTTAGTTGTCTGTTTTTATTCTCCTTAGAAATGTTTACACTGGAAATTTCCATGACCAACTTTTTATGACATCACTTTAAACTTTTATTTTATATTCTTAGCTACTATGAGAACATTGCTACATGTGGTTCTAGCACATATATGTAGGAATGACTACACATTAGAGATGGGCACGACTTAGCGGTATTCCCGTTTCCGTTTCCGTTACTCGGTTCCGTTACTCTACGGAAACGGTAACGGGAATTACTCCGCCAGACTTCGAGCTCGAACCGACGAACGAACAATTTTGGTCTGATTTGTCGTGCTCGTTCCTTGCATCGCGCGATCGCGCGATGCCACGTGGCACAGAAAAAAAGTTTTTAAAAGTTAAAAAAAACCCGGTTCCCGGCCAAAAAGCAGGCGGAAAAATGCCTGCCGTGCCTCAGGGCACCTACCAGAGGGGTTGTTTCTGGAGGTCCCCGGCCTCCCCCCCATCCCCCATCCTGGGCTGCTCTGGTGGGACTCGCCGCAGGCTCGCAGCCAGCAAAAAGCCCAGTCTCGCCGGCCGCCGGCCGCCGCAATTAAAGCGCAAGCAAGCGGCACGGACGGCACAGGAAAAAAACTTTTAAACTCTCCCCCCACCCATTCCCGGGCCAAAAAAGCAGGCGGAAAAATGCCTGCTTGACTAAGGGCGCAGGGCACCTACCAGAGGGGTGGTTTCTGGAGGGGGGGTCCCGCCTCCCCCCGTCCTGGGCAGCCGGACTCGAGTCGCCATGCCATGCGATGCGGTGCGGGCGGGGGATCCAAAATGGGGCGGCGAACGCAATATTGTTTTTGAAATCGTGGTCCAAAAACACACAAGCACAACAGAAAGAAACACGCGAAAATTTATAAACTGCCAGATTTTTCACAGTAGCGGTCGTGGGTTTTTTCTTGCAACAAAATGTCTCTCCTCTCCTCCTCTGTCCTCCATTGATTTTATTTTTTATTTTATTTTTTTTACACCTGCGCAATGATGGGCTGGCCGAGTGGCCAGCCATGTGGGAGTGGACGACCATGCAAATTTTTGGAGCCATCCCACCAATCGCATGGCCACTTGGCCACGGAGACTTCTGGGATGTGCCAAAAAGCCCCCTAAAACCTGCCCTAGCCCCCTAACCCTAACCCTAACCCTTGACTCCGTCCATACCCATACGTCACAGACTGTCTTCTTAGTGGGTCAGAGAGGCACCCAGAGGTGCAACCCACTAGCCCACCGTAACCTTACCCGTCACTAGCCTAACCCTAGCCCTTGCACTAACACACCTTAACCCTAAGCCAGATCTACTTGCTTGCATTGCACTACACGCAGCAAGTACAATTCCCTTCTGTGTGAGACATGGCAGTGCGAGAGCCTTGTGCAGGGAAGGCATGACGCTATCACTCTCACTGGTCTCACTGTCTGCACAACTGGTATGCAATATCCATATGGCTATTGCATACCATTTTGCAGCAGCAGCAGGTGAAGAGGAGAGACCCCCATGTTGAGGGGTCTCTTGGAGCCTGCTTCCACTTCCTAGTGGGATAGGAGGCACCCACGGGTGCCTCCAGGAGCCCACTTTCCCTTTATAGCGGGCCAGAGGAGGCACCCACCCCACAGAGGTGCCTCCAGGAGCCCGCTCCCTCCCCCCAAAAAACCAGTACTAACGACAACGGAAAAACGAAAAACGAACCAACTAATTTTTGCGAATTTTCGCGAAAAACGGAAACGACCCGAAACGGAACCGGCCCGACTAACAACAACTCGAAAAATTTTTTTTTCAAGTCGTGCCCATCTCTACTACACATATGGACACATTGGTGGTTCCCAGCAGGCTGAGTCCCATGCAGCAGCTCCTCACTGCTAGCATGGGTGCAAGGCATTTTATTAGTTGCAATAACCAAGCATCACAAGGGGTGGAGACAGGGCCTACGTGCCAGGAGTTGGGTAAGCTGGTGAATTCCTGGGGAGGCTTTTCTAGAGTGGCAGGGTCTTGGGCTGGTTACGTAGCTGGGGTATATTAACCTTATCACAGGCAGCTGTGTCCTGCAAACCCCCCCCCCCTCACAGGCTTCCTGGCTGATCTGGGGGGAGATATACAGACCAAACTGGCTTCCTGAGTATATGTGCTATAGAATTCATTTCCTTCCATCTGGGGCCTTCCCGCTCAGATAGAGAGGCTTAATGATTCCCAAATGCCTTACCCATTCAGCCAGCTGGGGTGCTGTCCTCTGCCTCAAGGGGACATCTCTATACACATAATGCAACACAGAGGATACAAACTGGTTCTCCCAGGAGATGGTATTGATTAATATACAGGCAAATGACTCGTTGATGCAGGCAGGTCTTCTATACAAACCTCTGCACAATGTGCCATTCCTATTTTGATGTGGTTGACACAATTAGATTTTCCAGCAGTGTTTTTTAAGTATGCAATTTGATGATTCGCTTTGTCTGCTAGGAATAGTTAGAAAGGGATAGCTGAGTGGTTTGAAGAAACGTCACACTTGCCATATATCTGCAGTGGTAAACAAGATTTGAATTCTAAATTACTAACTTGTAGACTGTGATATGAGAAAGAAGAGATCTGGATCACTAGTCTAAGCTCACAGCTATACAAACTACACCCACAACTTGTAGGAATCTTTTGTAATTATGTTAGCAGAGTGCAGAAAACTAGTAAGATGAGCCTCTTCTGTGCTATGATTTAGGAGCAATCATTCAGGATCCTCATGGTAAAGTAAAAAAAAAAATTCATTGTTCTATGAAATCAGGACAAGCAGGATAAAATCTAGATTGTGCAAGTGCACTAAAGGTCAACATGAAGGCATCACCACTGCAGAGGAAATACAACACAACAAAGAAACTAAACAGTTTGCTTGAATTAAAAAGAAGATACTCTGTCCCTGGTCCAGTCCTGCCTGGCTGCCATTCTTTTTATCATCCTGTATATATCATGGGCTACCTTAAATATAATGATACTGCACTTACTTTAACAATAGATTCAGGTACTGTTTTTCAGAACTGAGTACAATCCACTGTAGTAATTATATTGTACTGCTCTCGCCCTAACTGCAGAGGTTGCAGTTAGATGACAGCAATATTCATGGACACTGCATTCGAACTGTTAGTATCTGTAACCCATGACCACTTAGAATTATTGGTGATATAATTTTTCCGAAGTTTTGGCAGCTCATGTAATTATACCACCTCCAAAAAGAGCAACAGGCTGTAATTTTTTTTAGGATTTCTAGAACCTTCTGGTCTTGCTGTGGAGAAATTAGCCTTTCTGGCAGGCCCCTGTGCACGTAACAAAGTGAACCAACCATCTGTCGAAACTTTTCCCCGTCATGCTCTCTGGCTTTCACTGGACCAAGGTATTTGCCAAAGGAGACAAGAAGTCGGCTTTGGACGTCTAGTTCTGTCATCCCATGTCATCATGAGATAAATCACATGACTTTTAAAATGAATGGACTACTGCATCACTAGTGTGGGGAAATAACCACAATTTTCCTTTCTATTTTCACAACTGTTAATCTTTAATAAAATAAAGGAGATAGCTGATAACACCAAATCCTGTTTTCTCTTTACTAAGATAAAATTTTATACCTACTGGTATGTTGCCCTATTTTTCCCCCACTCTGGTAGCAAATATTAGAATGTTATATGCAGAGCATGTTCTATCCTTGCGATTCAGGAGGAAACTGATACAGAAAGGACTGGTGAGGAACAAGACAATCATCTTCAGAAGAGAAACCACCTACCTCTAAGAGAAAAAAACCCTGCAGAATTTATTTCTATAAAGTCTATGTTAAGTTATACCATAATTAATTACATGAGTTTCTTAAAAGAGGCAATGCTGCTGCTAATCCCTGACTTTTCTTAATCCTTCTCTGTTAATAGTGGCAGAAAAGAAAGGTTCATTAACCTTTCTTCTCCGACACAGATCAGTCCTGGCCTACACAATCTACTTGATGCACTATTCTGGAACTGTACAACGTCAGTCTGGAGAGATTTGCTTGTTTGATTCATTGTTTGACTGTTTCTACTCTTCCTTTCTCCCAGAAAATTAGACGCAAAGCAGCTAACAATGAAGTGAATAAAGTAAAACAAGTGCTGGCTAAAAACATAATATAAACAAATTAAAACATCACACAACTTTAAAACCAATTAAAAATAAATCAATAAGATAGCATCTGCCTGGATTAAAAGCACCTTTTACATCATCCCTATTAACTTCTGAAGGCCTGCCTGAATAAAAAGTGCTTTGCTTGCCAGTCGAAAGAGAACAGGGCCAGCCAAGCAAATGGCTCTCATTATGGACATTAGGTATGGCCACATGGGTCCACCTTGGGTAGTGCTCAACCTTTACTATTTTGTTTCAGCAAGCAATGATGAAGCACTGTCCTGTTTTCCATTTCTCTCTTAGAAAGCATCCTCTATTTCAACAACATCTGCAAGACAATATTGAATGAAGACATCTCTCTGAGGAGGAGTACTCAGCCCAAATCTATTTTAAAATCAGTATTCAAGGGAAAGGAGGTTTGCATCTGGACGATAAACAGCATAGGCACAAAGGTCCCCTAATTGCAGCCTTCCCCACTTTAGCAAGAATTTTAACATTTCTCTTTAAATCAGTGATCAAGGGCCTTGTGGTGCAGTGGTTAAATGCCTGTACTGCAGCTAAAATTGTGCTCATGACCTGGGGTTCAGTCCCAGATAACCAGTTCAGGGGTGACTCAGCCTTCTATCCTTCTGAGGTTGGTAAAATGAGTACCCAGCTTGCCAGGGGAGGGGGGGGATGTGTAGCCAGCATGATTAAATTGTAAACCACCCACAGAGTGCTCTCTCTCTCTCCCCCATGTATTCCCTCATATCTAGTGACACTATAATTAGCCACTTTGCTGTTGGTGACAGGAAGCAGAAAGATAGACACCTATTCTGTAGACAAGAGGTGATGAACTTTGTGAAAAATACTGTTGAGTGGTTTGCCCTGGAAAAGACGTATAAGTGCTCTATGTGTGGCATTACTGCCAGAACTGGGATTCTCTGGTG
>JAWVWN010004780.1:15000-26090 GCA_037367305.1 Phrynocephalus vlangalii | reverse complement strand
TCTGTTTTGGAGTTACCATTCTTTAAAGTAATGATTTGATATGATTTGATTTTTTTAAAAAAAGAAAGTGATGAAAGTGATTTTACTTTTTAAAGAAAAATTGAGTGGGTTGGAGGTGCTACTTGATGTCAATCACTGGTAGAAACCACAGAGAAAAACACTGGAGAGGTGGCCCCAGCCGATTAATGATGAAAAATGACAAGGGGGAGGAAAGGGCTTTCAGAAGCTTTGCAGGGTGATATTCTTGACACAAGCTGCCTAGATGCCCTAAGCACATCCGATTTCACTTGATTTCAGAAGCTAAGCAGGGTCGTCCTTGGTTAGTACTTGGATGGGTGACCACCAGGGAATACCAGGTGCTGTAGGCGCCTGGAGTAGGAACTGGCAAGCCACTCCACTACTCCTGCCAAGAAAACTCCATGGACATGGAGTCACGTAGAGTCGGTCACGACTATAATGACACAACACACACACACACATTCTTGATGCACAGACCATCCTTTGTCTGTATCCACGCTTGCCCACTCTGGACACTCTGGTGTTCTGCTGCTCTGCAAACTCCTTCATCAGTGGAAGGAAAGATGAAAATGTCCTCAATGACACCAGCAAATCAGCTCAAATTGTGAAGTTAAGCAGTTGCACAATTTCAGTGAAGCCTATCTTAGTTCTGCTCTCAAAAATTTGATCTCGGCATCAAATTGTCTTTGTGATTTGTCATTAGTTCCTTTCAATTCCTACATGATTTAAACTTTTATCTTGTTTCCTGCATTTTGGTTTGGTGCAAAAGCATTCAATCTGTCAATTTAACCAAACTTAAGAAGTCCACTATAATATTCTTTTTGAATTTTGTTCAAAAGTTCTTCCACTCTGCTTCCTGATAATTATGAAAAGCATAGGGAACTTTGTCTGGGGTGTGTTAGTAGCAAATAACTTGCCCTCGTATGATAAATAAGTCTTGCATTTTGAAAAAGAGAATGAGACTTTAATCTCTAGGGTTGGATCAGGTGGATTTTCCAATGTGGCACAGTTTGTTATATTATGGCATATACCAGCCAGTTCAATAAAAGGTACCATGATAATCTTCCAAAGAGCATTACATAGTGCAGTATAATTCACTGAATTTCCAGCAAGCACAATGGTCAGACTGAAGCCAGGAAAACATACTTTTAAACTTGTAGTAGTTGTCCAAGAGCTGCCTAGATCAGTGTTTTTCAACCTTTTTTGGGCAAAGGCACACTTGTTTCATGAAAAAAATCACGAGGCACACCACCATTAGAAAAATGTTAAAAAATTTAACTCTGTGCCTATATTGACTATATATAAAGTAATTCTCTTGAATAGGCACCCGACATCATCCCTTCACAGCCACCTGTATTCAGGTTAAATTGCTGTATTGTCACTTTACGAAAAAATTAGTGGGTTCTGAATTGCAGTTTGGGCACTCGGTCTCTAAAAGGTTCGCCATTGCTGGTGTAGGGAGAAGCAGGACAGAGGGGCCACAGATTGAGGCAGCCCGCTCTCTAGCACCCAGTTCCCACTTACCTGTGTAGTTTTTTTAAAGACATTTTGCCCTGCATGGACTACTGTGTCCAGTGGAGACCAGAGAAGGGGCACTGACTCTCCAGGAACACAAATAAGACCCAAAAGCCCATCTTGCTCTCCACACTGTGGCCAAGGCAGATGCCTTCAGCAAGTCCAGCGACAGGAGGGGAGGAGGATGAAGGAAGGCAGGAAGGAAAGCTTGTATACCACCCCATACCACTTCAAGGAGTCTCTGGGCGGTTTACAATTTTAATTACAGTAGGCAGGCTGCTAGACATACACATATGCAGGCTAGAAATGAGCACGTTTCTATGAAGAGGGGAAAGGGTACGAATGGAAAGAGAGAGGTGGGGGAAAAAAGAAAGAAAAGACAGAGAGAGAGAAGAGGGCGACCCAAGACAGAAAGAAAGGGGCAAGACTTCAAGAAACCCATCGCGGGGCCCCTCAGAGATGGCTCTTCCCCTCCCGGACCCTAAAGGCCGGCCGTCCAGCCGTGCCAGTAGCCCTCCCGCCCGCCTGCCTCCTCAGCCCAGGCCCAGCGGAGGCCTCCTCCATCCCCTCCTCCTCGCAGCCCTGCCGCGGTGCTTGTGGGGCAGCCGGGCGCCCCTCCTCCCCTTCCCCTCACCTGGTGGTTTGTTCTGGGTGGGGCTCCCGGGCCGGCTCGTGTTGGCGGGCGGGCTGTTGGGCAGCTCAGTCCATTGGTAGCTCCCAGGAAAGGGGTGGTGGTGGTCCAGGGTAAAAAAAGGAGGGGGGAGAGGGAAGCGAGCGAGTCGCGGCGGCCGGGGCAGGCACAGGGCAAACACTAAGAGAATGAGCAGGGCCAGGTCCGGCCGGGGAGGAAGTGACGCCAGTGCCGCGGGCCTCGGGGGGGGGGAGGAGCCAAGCTGGCCCTTGGATGCTATTTATAGCGCCTCCCAGCTGTGGGCCGCCCGCCGGCCCTGGGTTGAATTTCTTTATAAGAAATTTCTTTATATTCAATTTTTCCCACGGCACACCAGGCAACATCTCGCGGCACACTAGTGTGCCGCGGAACAGTGGTTGAAAAACGCTGGCCTAGATGCCCTAAGCACATCCAATCTTGCCTGATTTCAGAAGCTAAGCAGGGTCGGCCCTGGTTAGTACTTGGATGGGAGACCACCAGGGAATACCAGGTGCTGTAGGGGGCTGGAGAAGGAACTGGCAAATCACTCCAGTATTCCTGCCAAGAAAACTCTATGGACATGGAGTCACGAAGAGTTGGCCATGACTGTAAGGACACAACACACACACACAGTTGTTCAGGAATGTAAACTGATGGAGAGTGGATGATCCAGGCTGAGAATTTTAGGCTCAGTGGAAACTGGAACTTCAAGCATGACACCATGTTGGCTGTTAGGTAAGTTCCTACATCCTGTATCCCAAGGTCATCCAAGGTGAGCTTCACTGGTCTTGCTGTACAGTTGTTAAACAATAGAGGAAATTGGGTCTCCCTGTCAGAAAAATCACACTTCAAAACTTGATCCAAGTAAAGGCCGTGCATGTCTTCAAACCTGCAGTTCTTTTACTGATATGAAGCTCACAAAAATGATAGCAGGCTGATGAAAGGAAATTCTGTGTATATGCAGCTATGGGGAAATATATTGCAGGGAACGGAGCTTTCTGAATTATTCAAGCTTATTTTGTTTTGTGTTTCTCCCTTTTCTTTCATATGGCATCCCTGCCTCAGTTCTTAAGCTCCAGCAAACACAATCCTTTGGAGGAGATGTACTTCTACTTTTATGACTCATTAAAAGTCTTTCTATCGAACCCTATTATTTTATTTAGAAGAATAAGCTTTCTTCTCCAATACCGATAAGTATGTTAACTCTATTTTAAGCCTGAGTGATTGTACCTTCCTAGCACAGAACCCACCCCATCGAACTTGGTAGCCGTGGAATAAATGGTGATGGATTATGCGATGGAAAGTATTAGACACAGATATAGCGCCCAGCAATATGGCTTTGCATACAATGCACACTCGGCTGAATTGCTGCTATCTTACGGACAATGCAATAACGCAATGTGAACTGGTGTACAAATCAGGTGGGGTTTATGGAACAGAAGCTCGGCTAAGAGGCTTAAGATACCGGTGTCATGAGATAAAAAGAGTCGGAATGAGGACATACCAAGTTAATTTACCATAGATTTGGGTTTATTAACTAACAAAGAGCATAGAAATAGAGTAAACGCAAGAAGACATAGCATACAATCCACAGAGTTTAATTATGTTCTCTTAACTGGAAGCTGATTACAGTTAGCTTGGAAGTATTAACTGTACCATTAATGTTGTTATTCATTACACCCCTTTAAACACAATCCTGCATGACATTCTCTGAAGGGAAAACAGAGGCTCTAGGCTTGATTGGTGGCAGATGCCAGAAAAGAAGTAAATAGGCATGGTCAGCTGGGGTAAATGGTCAAAGGGTTGGTGAAGCTATTAATACAACAGTTGCTGAACCTATTAATATGATGTATATTTCCCCTTCTTTCTTATACTGCCACAGTTGAATCTGATTCTGACAGAAACAACACATGGAAACTTCAACCCGATGAGAGATTAAAAACCAATCATTTCAGCTGCTTCTTTATTTCAAAACCAATCTCAGCCTTGGCTGTATGGATTTTGTAAAGGTGCACAGAAGGGCCTGGGAGCCCGTGGGCTTTACTGAGCTCAGTAAAGTCTAAAATCCTGTGGCATGAAGCACATCAGCATCACTAATAGAAAAGGTGTTGCTTCACCCTTGCATCACTCACACACAATTGTACCATCAATCCTTTGTGAGTCATCTAAGCCAGCGGAAGAAGGCATGATATCTGTAATGACTGGTGATCCCTTATTGCCAATGATAGCATCCCCTTTATATCAGCAGTTTAGGCAAGATGATTTTTGCTAGTCCTCAAAGTATTTACCATATTTTTCACTCTATAAGTCGCATCTGACCATAAGACACACCTAGTTTTTAGAGAAGGAAAACAAGAAAAATGTTTAGCCCCAGGTTTCATGGTGGGGGAATCCTACATGCCAAATGGGAAGACAGAGGCTCCATGGAGTAGTTCTCCTCGTAAATGAGGTGATGTTGGACTGGGGAATCCAAGCTGCAAAAGGGGAGGCTTGCAAACAAGGTGATTGGGACATGTGGGATCCAAGCTGCAAAAGGGGAGGCTTGCAAACAAGGCAAACAAGGTGAATGGGACTGTGGAATCCAAATTGCAAAAAGGGAGGGTTGCAAGCATGGTGATTGGGACTGGGGAATCCAGGCTGCAAAGGGGGAGGGTTGAAAACAAGGTGATTGCGACTGTGGAATCCAAACTGCAAAAGGGGAGGCTTGCAAATGAGTTGATTGGGGCTGTGGAATCCAAACTGCAAATAGGGAGGCTTGCAAACAAGGCGAGTGGAACTGTGGGTTCCAAGCTGCAAAAGGGGAGGGTTGCAAATGAGGTGATTGGGACTGTGGAATCCAAGCTGCAAAAGGGGAGGGTTGAAAACGAGGTCATTGGGACTGGGGAATCCAGGCTGCGAAAGGGGAGGACAGAGGCTGCAGTGGAGAAGATCTCTTTGCAAAGAAGGTGATTTTGACTGGTGAATCTTGGCTGCAGAAGGGGAGGGATGGGGAAATGCTCCCTGGAGGAAGCCTCTTTGCAAACGAGCTGATTGGAACTGCAGAATCCTGGCTGCAGCAGGGGTCGTGAGAAGCTCTTCCATCCTTCTGAGCTCAGTAAAATGAGTACCCAGCTTGATGGGGGATGTAATGTGTAGCCTCCATAATTAAATTGTAAATCCACCAGAGAGTGCTTTAAGTGCTACGGGGTGGTATATAAGCAGAAGCAGAATTATCGGCCCCATCCAACATGGGCAGTGGTAAAGAAATATAGGAATTGTTGCCTCAAACAGAAATATATGTGCATCCCCCCTCCCCAATTCCAATTTACGGCTACTCTTTCTAGGCAAAGAACATACAGATTTACTTTTCTGTTCTTCTAGGGGTGTCCTGGGACTGCGCAGTTTGCCCAAAGCCACACAGGCTGGCTCTTTTCCCTGGAGACACAGTGTGGAATAGAATTATCATGCCCAACCTACTGAGATATCTTGGCAGCAGCCTCAAGCATATACAAGGCCAAAGGTCGCCTCCTGTTGAGCTCTGGTGTTTCCTTTTCCTGGCATCAGTTCTCCTGGATTTCTGGCAAAAAAAAACTCTCCCATAAATTGTGATCTGACCCTCTTTCCATTTAAAGAAAATGAAGACACAAACAGTTAAATCAGAGACCTTGTATGCAGAAAGTATGTATCCTACCACTCACATATGATCTGCCCCAATTCAGTATTAAACAGTCCCACTTTATTTAACAAAAGACAAAGAAACTCGAGTTACTGCCAGCACACTTTTTTCTTCTAAGTGAACTATATGAACCAAGGGTGATGGCTTGTTTCAGTTCCAACATCAGGACATCATGAATGCATTCCAGAAGCTTCTTGGAAGCATACCTAGTTGAAGCTGTTTGGATGTCCCCATCTTATCCTGATGAGTTAATTCATCTCTGGCTTAATTGCCCCCATCATCTTTGCCAAATGGATAATCAGTAGCTCCAGCTGTCTTAATATCCTCTCTTAAAGAGGCAGCACACAGATGAGCTGATTTGGCTGTGTCACGCAGTCTCCTTTGACCTGATGGATTCGTCACATCTGCTTCTGCATTGCCAAAGGAGGTAGCCCTTCCTAAAGAGATGTCTCCTACTTGATCAATATTCCCTTTCCTGCCTAAAAGTGACTGAAAGCAGAGTAATGGATTTACTGGCCCACAATCCTTTGGAATGCTGGGGAAATTCCATTTTTCACCATTTCAGTCACCAGAATGCTCAGGTATGCTGTTACTTTTCTAAGTTCTGAGACACCTAGTGGAGCACTATCGGAAAAAACAAAACAAAAAACCCTGTAAGTAGAGCAACCGCATCTAAAATTTGTAAGGCAGCAATTAAAACACTGTTTTAGGCTCTTAAGTCGAATTGCTCGTAAGTAGAGCCGCCCGTAAGTAGAGGTACCACTGTACTATACTGAGCCTGTCAAAACAAAGCAAAAAGCAATGCCACTCAGCACTTAAAGTGCTCTCTGTGTGCTTTACAAGGAATTATGCAAGCTATACATTGCCCCCTTCCAAACCTCAGTGAGTTGGCCACTCATTTTACTGACCTCAGAAGGATGGAAGGCTGAGTGAACATTGAGCTCTCTATCTGGAATTGAACCCCAGGTCATTAGCCCAATTAAGGCTGGAGTACAGCAGTTTGACCACTGTGCCACATGGCTCTTTAGAAGCAGAGTTCCCTTTATTTGTTTACCCTGAGTTTTTTTTTAGCAGCTCAGGTTGCAAATTAGCCTGCTTTTGTTGGAAGACTAGGGAGAGAAAGATGGGCTTCACGAACAAGTGGACTTTTGAAGGACTGCGTCTTTGGAGACCAAATGTTTCATTACTTTCTAATTGCAAAGCGATCATTCAGGAGCTTTTGCTGTGTTCACCAGAAAGCATATTACTGATAAATGACTGGCTGTAGTCATCTATCAGATGCAGGGTATCTCCACAAAATTGCACAGACTTAAAAGTGTCTGTAGAAAAATGTACATTTTACATATGCATGCGAAGCACAGTGTTGATGGGAAGAATGTGTTCAAGCAAGGCAGACAATTAAAACATTGATGCATAAAGGAAGGGAGGAAGGAAGGAAGGAAGGGGGGAAGAGAGTCTCTTAAAACAACCAACAACCTGGATGTAGCCACATGAATGCTAGACTTGTAACAGGAAAAAAGGGTACATCGATACAGACTTTACAGACATGCACATCCTTAGGCCTCTGTGAATAAGTCAGTGTGCGGTAGTGGACAGAATGTGCAGCTCAGCAGAGGTGGGGGTGTTCAGGTCCAGTCGGTCACTATCTGCTACTTATCAGGCAGTGATTTCAACAGTCCCCAGACAAATAAAAAATGCTTCACACCTCCACCACCAAGGCCATAGCTAACGTTCCATACTTTATGGGTTTCAGCACCTTAGGCCATTGTCCATCTAATGACTTATGAGACCATTGTCTACCTAATGAGCCTATTCGGGCCCTTGTTCATCTTATGAGCCTATTTCAGACCAGGATGACATGAGGTCAAAGTGAACTAAAAAATGGAGGACTCGCCACTAGCTTCCCTCAGACTGACAGAGCTGTTTGGATGAGCAGTGAAACATTTCCGTCTCTCAAGAAAAAGAAGTCCGGTTGCCAATATGACTCAACTTCCAGATACATTCACCTGGATGACTGGGAATCTTCGCAGGCAATGTGGAGCTAAGACTCAGAGAAGACCTACGTTCAAATTCCCACTCGCTAATGGAAACTCCTGGGGAAGGGAGTCAATGGTAACCCATTCCTGGATTATCTCCCACATTCCTCCAAAATGCCACCAGAATCTCTGTAAGAAGAGAGCAACAGATGCTCCCCTCAGTGACAGACATGTGTGTTTGTCCGAAACATTGAAAAGGTGGTCATGTTACACATCACAACTGTTCCCCCCCCAAAAAAAATATAAGCCTACACAATTGTTTTGTTTGTTTGTTTGCTTGCTTGTTTGATTAATTGATTTCTATACCACACATCTAGCATCAGGGCCCCTCTGGGCAGTACCACCCATCACAAAGACAGATTGCTATTTAACTATAATTACTGAGATCACCTCAGTGGAGAAGCAGGTGAAGTATGCAGCTGAGATATCACATAGAAGAACACGTTTCTGGCTTTGGAGGGAAGGGGGGAAGTGAGGATTGACAGGAAAGAAATTCTCCACAGAGTCCTGAATGAATTCATAAGACAGTTCCAGGACTCTGTGTGTGTCACAGAAGATGCTCCACTTAAATCAACGCAACAAATAAACAACTCTTCACATAAAGGCTACTCTCTACAAGTGATTGTGTTTGGCACCAGCCTAGGCATGTCTCACATTTAATGCACTGCTTCTCGGAGCAAGTACAAAAACTAAATTGTTTTGTCCTCGCCTGGCCTGCAACGGGAGTGAACTGCAGCAGCTTGTAATCAAAGCTGAAGTACGTATGTGGGAAATTATTCCAGGAAATATAATAAATATAGATAGGAGAAGAAATTACACAGAAAAAGAGGGGATGTGAGAAACTGCTCCTGCTGAGAACACAAACGTGTTTTGGATGGGCAAGGGAGCAATTTCTTTGATTGGACACACATTGAGCCAACAAAGAACTGTACATTGCAGAAAGCTGTCACTTCTTTATTCAAACATACCTAAGAGAAAGACAATATGTATGTGAAGATTCTCAGTCATCCAGGTGAATTTATTTCTCTCTCAAGAAAAAGAAGTCCAGTAGCCATGACTCAACTTCCAGCTAACAGACAGACAGACAGACAGACAGACAGACAGACAGACAGACAGACAGACAGATAGATAGATAGATAGATAGATAGATAGATAGATAGATAGATAGATAGATAGATTTTGGACATGGATTTTTTAAAAAATATTGTTGAGAGACTGATTTTATTCAACTTCTTCTTTGCTCCATGGCTTGCTCCAATGATTCCTATTACATGATGCTTCGGAATAGTTGAGGTAATTGGATTTAATTTTTGATGCTAAAATATTTGGGGCTCTTTAGTCTGGGGGGAAAAGGCACCTGAGGAGGCATGGGCATGAGTGAAGTGGATACAGGGACACTCTTCTCCCTCTCACAAAATACCAAAACTAGGGGACATCCACTCAAACTGAGGGTTGGGAGAGTGAGAAGAGACCAAAGAAAATATTTCTGTACCCAGGATGTTTTTAGTCTGTGGAGCTCCTTGCTGCAGAATGTGGTGATGGCCTCTGGCCTGGATGCCTTCAAAAGGGGATTGGACAGATTCCTGGAGGAAAAGTCCATCACAAGGTGACTTACAAGTCATGATGGGGATGTATAATGTCCAGGCTTAAAAAGAGGGAACTTCAAAGGCCAGATGCAGGGGAGTGGTATCAAGAAACAGATGTTTAGTCTCGTCCTCTCCCAGACGCATTTGGTGGGGACACTGTGAGATACAGGAAGCTGAACTAGATGGGCCTTTGGTATGATCCAGCATGGCTCTTCTTATGTTCTTATGTTCTTATGTTAAGTGGGGGAAGTGTGTTAGTTCCTCACAAGTCACAGGCGGCCGGGGGCAGGTGGGCTATGATTTTGAGCACTTTGGATCCCTACTCTACTTTGCCACAATTTGTGGCTGTCTTCAGAAATTGCCATTTATGATGGCAAAGGTTCCAGTTTGCGTGGAGAAAGTCACCCTCCACATGAGGGAAGTGACAGAAAGATGAAGAACGTGGGGAGAGATGATGCTACTAGACATTTCTACTCTTCATCTATTTCAGACAGCTATGAGAGCATGTGAAAGGGCTCAAGACTGAGCAAAATCCAAATTGCAATATTTTCTGCAGACTATTCTAATAACCCCTGAGATAGGTGCTACAATATACTGTAAGGTGGGACATGTTGGCTTCAATAAATAAATAAATAAATGGAAGAAAAGGGGGGGGAAAGATTGGAGGCTGCCTAAACATGTGCCTTTAGGGCCTTTGTATTGCATCACTTCATGACTGCCCCCAACCATCACATCAGAAAGCGTGTTCTCCAATCAAGGGAATAGATGAACCGTAAGTAACGGATGTGAAACAAAACAGGTAGCATATTGTCTGAGGGAGGAAGATGGGAAAGGCTTGGGGGTGGGGGTGGTTAGAGTTATCTAATAGTCTTAGAAGTCAGCTTCTTACACAAAGAACTTATAATCTCCCTGCAGATTCCCCCACCCCAGCTAGATCCCATCTCTGCAACCTCCCAGGCATTATGATGGTTGTTTTGCTCAGACTAAGAAAAGAGGAGTCTAAAAATGTAAAATTAAAAAGAAAAGAGACTTATAATAACATAATAACATGGAGACACAAAACTGACCATTGCAAATGGACCCCCAGAATGCCTTTGCCAAAATTATTTTCAGAGCTGTAGTCCAAGCAAGTAAATATTTCAAACTCTGGAACAGGGTTATAGGTGTGAATGCCTACTACAAGTAGGCAGAAGAACCACCCTTTTCAAGTAAGAGAATTAAAAAGAAAAGGAACAAATCCTATTGCTTTCCTTCTATAAAGTGGCTCTTAATTATGTCTTGGTAAAATTGTTGTTAGCCTAAATTCAACATCAAGTTAGCCATACTTAAGCTATATCAGCTGCGAGAATCAGAGAGCTATCTATCTATCTATCTATCTATCTATCTATCTATCTATCTATCTATCTATCTATCTATCTATCTATCTATCTATCTATCTATCTATCTATCTATTCCAGGGGTCCTCAAAGTTTTCAAACAGCGGCCCAGTCCACCGCCCCCCAGACACCACTGGCAAAAAAGAGCCAACATGGAAAAAAGGGGGAGGGAGGGGCAAGTGGGTGGACTACTCTGTGATCAACCCATGAGTGGTGTTCCTCCGGGGCCCAAGCGATGCCTCCTGCTCCGGATCT
>JAWVWN010004780.1:0-7500 GCA_037367305.1 Phrynocephalus vlangalii | reverse complement strand
GCTTGATTCTCGGCAGATTTTTTTTTCCAGCAGAGTGTCTGTTTGGGGAGCATTAAAAAGCCCTTGTTTTAATTTTGCAGCCCCCCCCCCCCCGAACGAGGGTTATAAAAATTTAATGAAAAACTCACCCCGGCCCCTGAACGCTCCTTAACCCTCATCTGCGAAGTCCAAATATCCTTTGTGGCTCCTCTAGGGCCCAGGTTCGGAACCTTGAGCTTCATCCGCGATTTTTTCTTTTGGTTTTGCCATCCCGCTTTATCCATGGGACAACACACTCAAGATCGGACCCAAACAGGGTCCCTCAGCGGGAAAGGGCAGGCTTGGGGGGCTTTTTGGGGCAGGCTGGGCTTCCGCGAGGGGTGTTTTGGGGGAGAGGGGCATGGAAAATCCCATAGGTTGGTGCATGTGGGGGTGCGACGCCCTTTTTGGTTTTTAACCGCTGCCTTCTATTTCGGGGTCCCGGTTTTGGCGGGGGAGTCGGGCTCTCGGGCTTCGGAGGGGGGGGTCCACGTCTTGGGTTTTGGCGGTGATCCGGGGTGTCCTTCGGGAAGTGGAGGAAAACCCGATCTTGTTGAAGAAAGCCTCTTTCTCCCCATAAACGGGACGGGGGGACCTGGGCCAGTCGGTTTCAGGGGGAACGCGGGGAAAAGGGGCGGCGGGCACCCCGAAAACTCCCCTCTTTATAAAGGCCCCTCAGGCATGCGCACACGCAGCAGACGGCCCGGGAAAAACATAGCCAGGGCAGGCCTAGGGGGGGCATGCCGGGCATGTGGGGGGGGGGTTGGGGGACCCGTGAGGTGGGGGGGAGGGGGGGAAGGTCCCCTCCGGGTCAGGGGAAAAAAGGACGTCACTTCCCGGCAAAGGGCCCCCGGAAGGTTTTGGTTCCGGGGTAAGGGGGGGGGGCGGAAGGGAGGGACTTCGGGTAAGGGGGTAGGGTTCCGGTAAGGGGCGGGACTTCCGGTAAGGGGGGGGGATTCCCGGTGTTTGATGGTTTTTGCCCCCTTTTGACAGGGCCCTTAGAACTGGGGATGCCCCCTTTTTGGTGGGCGTACAAAAGCAAAGGGGTTTGGGACTACAAGCGGCGAAGGGGAGGGGATTGTTATTATGATTTTGTCCCTTTATCCCCCTGTACAAAAAAAAAAGGGGTACCCCTTGGACATGATAATAGTCCTGAGAACTTTGATTTCCCCAGTTACTTCGGGTTGATTAAAAAACCAAAATTTTTCCCCAAAAGGTCTTTTTCCGTGTTACCGTCGAGGGGGAGGTGGAAAGTATGTTTGTGCTGTGCTTACAGTGCAGAACTCCCCCAGCTAAACCATGCAATATTTAGATGATGAGCGGGCTTTTTTTAAAGGGACCCGGGCATATAGAGATGAAGTTGCTATAAGGAAAAGGTGTACAGGGTTTGGAAAAAAACTTTGAAGTGTGGATTTTTTTTTAGGATCGGGGATTTGTTTTCTATTAATGAAGACACCTCGGCAGAAAAGGAGGATAGGTTTTCCCCCCTGGTGTGTCAAGAGGCTGATAAAAATAAAAAATTTTTTTGGGTTACCCCCGAAAAAGGGGGGGGGTGTTCTACGCCCCAAAAAATTGAGCCGAACCCTGCAAAGAGGGTTGCTAAGTTGTTTTTAAATCTGTGGGGGGAAAAATTGGGGCCGAGGACAAACCTCCCTAACAAAGAGGTAGTAAGGGGCCAGACAGGTTTTTCAATCTCTTGTTTCAGAAAAAAATTTTTAGTTTTCCTTTTTGTGAGTTTTTTGATTGGCGGCTGCGTAACCCGGGGCTAACACAGAAGGGAAAGACAACCCCCAGGTTGAAAAATCCCTTATAGCTGTTTCACAAATGAAAGCCGTTTGGAAACTTTTTTTAAACGTTGGACCGGCTGAGGACAGGGTCCTGTCCTGATACAGACTCTGTTTTTTTGTTCACAGGGAGGGCGATTGGAACCCCCTTGGGGGGGGTTATCGGGTGAATTAAACGCAAGGGGCCGAGGGGGAGCACATTACCCTTTTGTTTCAACAGGCCCTAAAAGCTACGCTTCACATTGTCGGGGGGCAGTTGCCTGTGTGAAAATCAAAGGGGTCACACGAAGTGGAAACAGTGAGAAAAATTATTTTTTACATCTTCAAGACCCGTGTTTGCCATGTTTCAGCAAAGAAAGATAAACCTCCCCGGAAATAGTTGTAGACAGGGGGCATTTTGAGAGAAAACGGGCGTGGTCTCCACACTAAACTTTAGAAAAAACAAAAAAGTTGTGTATGACAAAAGAGTGATTACGGGGATTTTAAAAAGGTCCCTTTTGGATACTGAGGGCACTCTTTGGGAACCTTCTTTTTCAGCCTTCTCGCGGGGGCCCGTGGTTTGGGAAAAAACCCTTTTTTGTAAAAACATGTTGGAGAAAGGGGTTATGTTTTTCTGAAATGCTGAGAATGTTTTTTGGTGTTAAATTTTGGCAGCCTCTGTATTTAAAGACCTATTGTGTAAAAAATTTTATTTATTTAAATTTGTAGAAAAGGGTTTCCCGAAAACTTTGTGAAATGCTTGTTTCCCCCCCATAAAAAAAATTTTAATTATGCGATTTGATGAATTGTGTGTGATAAAAGGAGGTTGAAAAAACCTTTTTACGCAATATGTGACCACAGAAATGTGAGTGTGGTTTTTTTTAAAAGAAAATTTTTGCCTGGTAAAAAGAACAGAACTCAGCTTAAATGTAATATTGGTGCTTTTTTAAAAACCCCAAGAGATAAATTACAAAATTTCTACGTTAGCCGGCAAAAAGTACCCCCAAAATGTTCCCTTTTTCATGGGGCTTTTGCAGTGTCCAAAAAAAAACCCTGGCTATTGTGGTGGATTTAAAAACAAATACCCCGGGTTTGCAGCTGAGAACGGGTTATTCCACCTGATGGGCCCGCTGTGTTACAGTGAAAAGAACAAAAAAAGGGTTCCCCTGATTCTTTTTTATTTTTTGGCACAGCGCCCCTTTTTCCCCCCAAATGAGCCCTGTTTGGCGGGAAAATTTTCCCCCCTTTAAAAAACCTTATTAAGGGCCCTCGCCCAGAGGGGGAAAGCCATTTTTATGGGCGGGGTGCCCCAAGGGTGGTTGGTTTAACAAACCATTTTTTTTTGAAATTGCTCTGAAATTTTTTTTTAAAGGGTAATCTTGCCCCTAACACCCCAAGCAGGTGGGGTTTAAAGGAAAAAAGTGTTAATTAAAAGCTGGGTAAACAAGAGGCTCTCCCCGAAAAAGGAGGAAATACATGTCAAGCAAACGGAGGTTTTTGGGCCCTGCTAAGCATCGCGGTCCCCTAATAATGGGTCTTTTTTTAAATAACAGAATGGAATATGCTGAAAAAAATTATATTGTGCCCCGCGCTCTTTGTCAGCTTCGGGGGGTTCCCGAAAATATTGAAACCACACCAGGAGTTTCCCTTGACAGAGTGAGGGAGATTTTTAAGGGGCTGACCCCGTCGAGTATGAAAAAATAAAAATTACAGGGGGTTTTCGCGCTATTTAGCCAAAAACAAACAGATGATGTGTGGAAAAAAAAGTTGCACCCCCCCAAACCCCCCAACCCCCCAAACCCGCCCCTCCAATCCCACAGCCGAGGTGATAAATTGTTCCCGAAGTTTTAGAAAGGGGCCCAGAAGGTTTAAGAAAAAAAGCTGAAATTTTGCTGAACAAGGGAAAAACAGCTCAGGATATTTCTGCTGGGATCAGCGAGGACCTTTTTGGGGTTTACGGGAACGCTTCCCCGGGGTCCACATTTTCGACCGTTAAAAGGGCCACCCAATTAAATTATTTCGAGAAGAAGCGCCCAAAAGGTGGGGGTTTTTTCTTAAAGCATTGGGGCCGAACTAAAAAATGTGCCCCCCAATTGTTGTGGGTTTAATTTTATCTGTTAGAGGCGTTAGAAACCCGAAAGTCAGCCCGCTACAAAAGAGACCTTAAACACCGGCTATTCCAGGGCCTGTGTGACGCAAGAACAAATTTAAAAGCCCGCTGGCTGATGTGGATTCCCCACCGTCGACACCCTCCAGGAGCTTTTCAAAGAAACCCCATGGCTAACTTTTTAAAAGCAATGCAATAAAAAAACGAAAAAAAAATAATATGTGTAAAAGCATTTTATTTAAAAAAATTTTATGATATTTCTAGCAGTGACCAAGAGTAAATATTTTGAAATAGCAAGGGGTCAGTTGTTTAAATTTTTTTGAGGATGAAAATGGTTTTTCTGCTTGGAAAATTTTGATACAAGCGTCAAAATTTCATTTATATTTTTTAGTGTCAATATAGGGGTATTGCAACAATTGCAATTAAGTGACGGGTTTGGTTGCAGTCTTGTAAAATATTTTTTGGCACAAAGAGAACGAACTAGTTTGAAATTTTGGGTGAAGGTTGTGGTTTTTACCGGATTTCGATCTGGTTTTCCAAATTATTTTGACAGCCCTCGCAAAATTGTTTTGAAGTGTTATAATATTTAATAATCCGCGGGGTTGTAGCCAATGTTCTTCTATATTTTTCTTTTTCCCCTTAATTTCTGGCAGGGGCTATATGGAGCAAAATTTTCTCAATGTTTTTGGGGGGAATTCCCGCAAATACAAATAAAAAAATTTAAATTTCAAAACAATACAAAATAATGAAAGCCTAACCCCACCCTCCTCTAAAAAAACCAAGCCCCGCTCTTACCGTGTTTTTTTTTTAAAAATTCTTCTGAAAGGGGGGCAGCATTGTCCTTTTTTAGAGCCACTTGCAAAGGGCGCTGTCAGAATCTGAGTAAAATAACGCCTTTTTAAGCCCTTTCTTGCGTGGGGGGGATTTTGGGGTTACCTTTGGGGGCAAATCTTTGGCCTGTTAAAAAATAAATATTGGTGGTTTTAATTATAAAAAGGGGAAATTAAAAGTTTTTTGTAATAGCCACCCCAAACTCTAAAACGCAAAACCTGCAGTTGCCACAAGAACGTATACAATTGAACTTTGATTTAAAAAAGGGGCCCTTTCCGTGTTTAGAAATTCTCCGTATCAGGGGAGCATTCTCCCTTTTTAGAGCCGCTTGTAAGTCGTTTTTAGAATTGAAGCAAAAATAACGCCTTTTGGGGCCTTTTTCGGTGGGGTTTTCCCTGGTCATAACATCATTTTGAATCGGACCAAAACGGGTTCCTCAGGTGAAGGGGAGGCTTGGGGGGGCTTTTTTGGGGGAGGGGCTTCGCGATGGGGTGTTTAGGGGGGAGGGGCATGGAAAAACCCATAGGCCCGTGGTTGCATTGTGGGGGTGCCGGGGCGCCTTTTCGGTTTCAACCCCTGCCTCTCTATTTCGGGGGGGCCCGGATTTTGGCGGAGAGCCGGGGGTTCGGGCTTCGGAGGGGAGTCCACGCCCCTCGCTTTCGGCGGTGAGTCCGGGGTGTTTCCCTTTGGCAAACTGGAGGAAAACCGATCTTGCTTGAAGACGCCCCTCTTTTTCCACAAAAAAACGGGGCGGGGGGGACCCTGGGCCCCCTCGGTTTTGGAACAGCGAAAAAAAAAAAAGGGTGCGGGGGGACCAAAAGCAGAACACTCCCCCTTTTTTTTAAAAGGCCTTCAGGGGATGCCCAAAAGCGCAAGCAGGCCCAGGCAAACACATAGCCAGCGGCAAGCGCCCTGGGGAAGGCAGGGCCGGGAAATGCCTGAGGGGTGGGGTAGGGGGGACCCCGTGACGTGTCGGGGGGAGGGGGCAAGGCTCCCCATCCGGGGTCAGGGAAGAGGACGTCACTTCCAGGTCAAAGGGCCCAGGAAGGTTCCGGTTCGGGTAAGGGGCGGGGCGGAAGGTAGGGACTTCCGGTAAGGGGGTAGGGCTTCCGGTAAGGGGCGGGACTTCGGTAAGGGGGCGGGACTTCCGGTGTTTGATGGTTTTATTGCCCTTTGACAGGAGCACCCCTTTCCTACTACTTGTGCGCCCTGTCCATCATACCCTTTTTACTCCCTGGAGGGATAGCCGCTTCCTCTCTTGGCCTGGCCCGGCCCAGCTGGCTTGGTGCTCTGCAAGGGAGGGAGCGAGGGAACGAGGGCTGGAAAGGAGGGAGGGGGGAGCAGGAAGGCCTGCCCAAAGCCACCCACTGCCCACTCACTGGCTGAGCCCAGCCAGGCTGCTGCACTCGGTTGGCTTGGCGGCCCAACCCCATCACCAACAAATGTAGCCCTGCCAGCTTCCCGCAACCAGGCCGGGCCACCATTGGCCTTCCCCTCCCTTCTCTTCATTCTTCACCACACCTCCCCCTCACTGGCCACACAAGGAAGGCAGGCATGTGGAGTGGAGGAGGAGCAGGGGCAGGGCCTTGGAGCCATGGAGGGAACGGGGGAACTTCCCGCATGCCCTCCGTTTTAAGGTGCCCCGCTTGGCTGCAGACAGCACCCTGACCATCTGGGTGGCAGGTGGGGTGAGTGGGAACCTTGCTTTGAACTGCCCCACTAGCCAGCACACAGATCATTTGGGCAGCAGGTGAGGGGAGTTTGGGGAAGTGACATAGCCCACCGCTTTTGAACTGCCTCAGCAACAGAAGCAGTCACAGACGCCAGCTTGCTCACTTGCTCTTGAAGCAGGGGTCTGCAACTGGTCCCAGGGGCCGTATCCAGGATCCTGGGGGGGGGACGTATCCGGCCCCCAGGCATAGTTTGTGGACCCCTGATCTATTCCAATGCCTACTTTCTTCTAGGTAGGGAGTAGACTTAGTGTGAAACCAAAAAGCCTTATCTCAAGAAACAGAATGCTAAATTACAAAGAAAATATTTGTGAGTATACCCTTTTTCAAAAGAGTCACTGAGAAAATTATGTATTAAAAATGCATCCATGCCTAATTGGTGGTCAGCTCTTTTAACCTTTTCCTAATGCATTTCTTGGCAGTCTTACAGTTAATCATTCTCAGTTCATGTGGAACCAACTACAGTTAGACCCTGGTTCACAATTCACGATCCAATTATTTTTAAAGACATTTGCCTCTCCTGAGTTACACTTTTTGAACATGGAACGAAACATCTACCAAGTGGGATTTTGTGCTTCATTCTTCTTGTATTCTTTGCAAAATAAATAAATAAATGTTACAATTGTTTCCCCACAGCATTCTGCAAAAAAAAAAAAAAATCATTGTTTTTTTTAAAGCAACATAGATGCATTGAAGTTTTTTTTAATGCAACAGAGCAGGTTACCCCTAAAAAATATCGTATTATGTTTGCAAATTCTTTTGCGGACAAAAGTGCTGTTCTTCAGTGAGGGAGAAATATCCCTCTCCACCCCCCCCCTCATTTTCCGAGACTATTTTGTTACATCCTTAATAATACTAAAGCAAGACATCCACTAGAGACCGGTTGGAGAATTCAGTGGCTGTGGATCCAGGAGTTGGTTCCTCCTTTTAGAGGAGGTGGACTTGATGATCCATAGGGTCTCTTAAAGCTCCACCATGCAAAGATTGTTGCTATCATTCTAGGAGGGCAATGGGAATATTGGCTTTCACATGAAATATTCCGATTATATTT
>JAWVWN010004779.1:0-41265 GCA_037367305.1 Phrynocephalus vlangalii | reverse complement strand
TGTGCCTTGCCCTTTCCCCGGGGGCCCCGAAAATCTGGAGACGGGTTTCCCGGGTGGGAAATGGGGCAGTTGAGTGGGGGAGGTGGCACACACAGCAAGGGGAAAAATTGGGTCTAGGACAGTGGTGGCGAACCTTCTTCACTCCAGATTTTTGGCCCCATTTACTTAGAATTCCCAAGCCTATTTCCCCAAATGAAAAAGGACTGGGGAGTTGTGGTCCAAAAATCTGGAGTGCTGATGGTTTCCCACCACGGTTAGGCCCAAACATTTCAAAACCCCAGGTAGAAAAGTATGTTATTGCTGTCAAGGTTCTGTTTGGAGGGTTTGTAACCTCTGGGGCCCAATTTTTTTTTTTTTTGGGGGGGGAGCTGTTGGGGTTTCTTTTCTTAAATTTTGGGGAGGCCTTTACGGCAAGGAAAGCAACGAAGAGCAGCCACGGAAGGAAAAGTTGATGTGTGTGTTATGGGGGGGGGGGGGTTTTTCTTCCATAGTCTTCCTCTCTTTTGATAAAAAAAAAAATGAAAAAATTTCAAAATAACACCCCTTTGAGTTAATCCCCTTGGTTAAGCAGTCCCTGCTGCCCCAAGAAAGACTGAAGGAATATTTATAAAATTTTGGGTATCCCTGGACCAAAAAATTGCCAGAAAAACAGTTAATTATGCCCCTGGAGAGCCATGAGCTAATGGGTTAATGGGTAAAGTTGGGTTGGGGGAAAAAAAAGGAACTATTCCCTTTAAAAATTCTTTTTAACCGGGAAAAAATGTATAGTCTTTAAGAGCAGTGATGTATTGAGATGGGGTGGGGAAAGGTGGTTTCAAAACCCCTCACCCCTGGAAGCTTCTTGGGGTGGCAAGGGTTTAAAACCCACTCCTTGTAAATGAAGTCTTGAGCAGTGCTGTAAATGGAAAAGGATCGATGCATGAAAACGTTTTAAATCAGGAACCCTAAAAAGGGTCTTAATTGCTCAAACAACAGGGGTTTCAAGGTTGTGAGTATGGATTGCTACCGTTGTGCTTTTTCCCCATTTTAAAATAATCTGTTTTTCCTTGGTTTTGATTTTTTTGGGAGTTTTGCCCCCGGGCTAAACCCCGTGGCTGGTAAAATGGGGGAAAATTTTGATTTGACTTGGCGTTGTTGGAGGGCATTTTTCCGGGGAAAAAGTAATCCTTCAAAGTAATTGGGCTCTGTTATTTGAGGAAAAAAAAGCCCACAGGGTAAAAAGAGTTAAAATTTTTTTGGTGCCCCAAGGAAGGGAATAAAAGTGCAAAAAAGGGAAGAATATTTGTTGGGTGTGTGTGGTTAGTGATTAGGAAGGGAAAAAGAGGGGTTCCCACAAATCTGTTCCCTGAGGTGGGTTAGTGCCCCCTTGAAAAGAAACTGGAAGTGTAGTGTTTTTCCAGAACCAATTAAATTCGAAAATAGTTGCAAAGTCATGTTAGCAAATTTGTGCCTGAAATAGTTTTTAACCCACCCTAATTTTTTTTTTTTCTTGCCATTGTGAACAGGTACATAGGGTTTAAAAATTCTGTGCTAAATAAGGGGGGAAAGAGAAGCGGGAATGTTCCTGTCCTTCTCCCCTTTGGACCCCGGGGTTCCGTGTTTGAGATGTTGATGCTGTGTAGGGTGGGAGAAAAGGTCCCCTGACTCGGCGTTTTAAAATGCCCCTTTTAAAAATCCACTGGAAAAATTTTGGAAGGATCGTGGGGGGGTGTTGTTCTCTTCCTGGTTCCCCCCCTTCCGCATCCTTTGTCCTGTCTGCGGTGAGGGGAGGGGGAAAAAAGGGGGGAAAAAGAATGAGGTCCCCTCCGTCACCTCTTTCTTCGGAGGCCTGTTGGTTTCCCTGTTTGTTAAGGGGGCAGGGGGAAAAAAAATCAAAAGAAAGTGAGGAGACCAGGCATCTACGCTTTAAATTGATCGAATTTTTTTTCCTCCGGAGCCAGGTATTAAAAAAGTGTGGGGCACGCTTAGGTGGATGGGGTTTTCGTATTATTATTTTAAAAGTGCGTGGGGGAAAACAATTTTTAAGCTCTGATTGGCACCCCTTTGCTGGGTTTTTAGGGGTCGTGTAAAAGCCCCTAGGGTGCTTTCACATGCCACAAATTTTAAACCCCAAACTTTGATCCGGTCACCCCCGAGCAGTCAGGGGTTGTGTTGAAATTTGGGGGTTTCCCTTTTGTTGTGTTTTGAAAATCTGAACCATTTAACCCCTGATTGAGAACCTAGCAAAAAACCCCCTATGGGGGTAAAAAGGTTTTGGTGGGTTTTTCCCATTTCCCACAGATCGGAAACTTTTTAAAATCCGATCGGAACGTGCGGGATATTGTAAAAGCCCAGGTATTGTAAATTAAGGATCCGTTAAAATGGCGTGGTCGACTTTATTTTTTGAAGTCCATGTCATGGGAAAAAACGTTTTTTGATCCGCATCTGCAAACACTTTGCAGTGGATTTTAGTAGTTGTGTAAAATTCCCCCATGAATCAACAATCAAAAATTTGGGCGGGGGATTGGGGATTTAGTTCAACCCCTGCCAAGAAAGGGGACCTCTCCCATCCCAAAAAGATAGCTGTCCAATTGTCCTTGGAAATCCCAGTGACGGGGCCCACAACCCCTGGGGCAATTGTTCACTGCTTAATGTAATTTCCCTTTTGGGGGGTCCAAGGGCAGCCCCAAAAAATCACATTAATTTGGCCAAGATTGTTTGAAGGATGTTCCGGAAAGGTGATCAAAAACCAAAGGATGGAAAGTCAAGTGACTCAGAAAACAGAAAAGCTCTTTGCAATTTTTCACATTCATTTTTTTGTTGTTTGCGCGTTTTAAACCCATATTTTCTCGGTGTGTTCTGGTGACAAAGATGACTCTAAAATCCCTTCGTTTTCACAACGACCCTGTGAATATATAATTTTGTTTAATGGATGTTTCTGTTTGTTTAACCTGAAAACCCACTAGAGGGCCTCTGTTCCCGATGTGTGGTTTTCGAGTGAAAATAAATAAAAAAATAAAAAATAAAAAAATAAAATAAATCCCCCTATTTACGCCTGGCCCCTCGGTCCTCTTAAAAGTGCCCTTTTTAAAGGAGTGTTTCACCTTTCCCCTGCTTTTTTGTTAGGTTTCGATTCTGTTGGGGGAGCTCTGGCTCCCCTAACATCATTCAAGCCGTTTGGGCAGCTTTGACTTCTTCAAAACTTTTCCCCACGATTTTTCTTCCTGTTGTTTGTTTGTTTTTTTGTGATTTTGAAACCGATCCCGTTTTTTCCCAGTGGATCAGATTCTAAAAACCCTTGTCTTTTAATTTTTTCTTAAAGACAATCAAAAAAATTTTTTGAATTTTTTCCCAAATTTCTCAACACCCAACCCTTTCCATCCCAAAGGATAAAACCTGTTCACCCCTTAAAACAATATGAAATAATGACGTTTGTGGTTTTTTTCCTATAGCTTAAAATTTTTTTGAACCCACACGCCAAAAACTTTGACATGGATATGAGAGGATCCTTAGGGCAGCATTAAGGGTATTTTATTTTAAAATTATTAGTTGATTTTTTTAAAAAAAATCCCTACAGTGTTTTTGGGCATTATATTAATCTAAAAAGATATGTCCCCTTGGGGCGGGTCATTACTGAAAGGTTTTTGGTGTGGGGTTTGTGGGAGAGGTCCATAAATGATTTAGTTACGAAAGAAGATCCCTTTTCCCAAGCTAGGGGGTAGGCAATGGAAAGAATGTGTGGCTCCTCCAGACAGCTTGCTTTTAATCCATTTATCAAATTATAGATCAATGGAGTTAAGAAAACATTGTTTAATGGGGAAAAGTTGCCCTTTTTAGCCTTTTTGCCCTGCTTAAAGACAAAGGTTTTAAAGGGGAAAAATAGAAGGCATTCCCCCCGGGATGCTACGTGGCAAAGTCGGAGGTTGTCTGCAGGAAATTTCCCCCGGGAAACATGCTCTCAGAAAAAGGTTTCCCACAGTTTGGAATTGTGGTGGTACTGAAATAAAAAAAAAAGTCATGTGGCAGCACATGACATTGAATCAAGGTGTTTTCCTTGGGCCAACGTTTAATTGGTGGGTTAAAAAAAACAGCAAGTTTCCCCCCCAAACAGTTGGTGAGAAGAATAAGTGGTGTGTGGGGTTGTGTGTGTGTGTGTGTGTGTGTGTTTTTTTGTGTTTGTGTGTGGGTGTGTGTGTGTGTGTGTGTTTGTGTGTGTGGGTGTGTGTGTGTGTGCTTTAAATTTTTGTTGTTTGAACGGGCAGATTAAAACAGACTTTCTCTACAGACATAACTTTCCCAAAGAAAAAAGTGGGGGGCAAAAAAGTTTGACCAGGGGTCTTCATTTTTTCTGAACCCAAAAGGGAAAATGGGGAGGGAAAGACCCACAAACAAGCGGCTGATCTATTTTTAAACCCTTTGGCAGCAAGAACCCTTCAGTTGAAGACGGGCCAAAGGGGGCTGAAACCAACCCTCTTGAAGGGTGATCTGGCGGGCCCAGCAGTCATGCCAAAACCCCTGTTTTTTTGCCCCTTTTCCCCGCTTTCACTCACTCTTTTTCATTGTGCTGGGGTGCCCTTGGTGCTGCAGCCCCCATTGTGCCATAGAAGTTCAGGATCTTCCCCGTCCTCACTGAAAGGAAGTCTGTAGGCAGTGATGGCAACCCTTTTAGAGACCGAGTGCCAACTGCAATTCAAACCCACTATTTTTCGAAAAGTGAAAAATACAGAAATTTTAAAGTGAATACAGTTGGCTGTAGACATGGGACGAAGAAAAAAAAAAAACATTTATTTTCTTATCCCCCCCCCCCCCCCCCCCCCCCCCCCCCCCCCCCCCCCCGGGTCGTTTCTTTTCTCGAAAAAATTTTTAAAAAATTTTCATTTGTTTGTCTTTTGTCGTTTGTTTTTCCCCCGCGTTTTTAGTGCGTTTGATTCCGAGTATAGGGGGCCCCGAAACGGGCGGCGTAGGTGTTTTTGCGCCTAGGCGGGGGGCGGGGGGGTGGCGGGTGGCGGGGGGGAGGTGCGGCGGGTGGTGGTGGCGGGGGGGGCATGGGGGGGTGGGGGCAGGGCGGGCGATGTGGGGGGGCGGCGGCGAGGCCACAGGCAGGTGGCGGCGTGGGGGAGGGGAGTGGGGCAGTTAGGATATCCTTAGGATAGAGGTTTGTTTTGGTTGCACCCCAAATGTGTTGTGTGCAAGCAAATTAAATTTTGGGAAAATAAAAAAAAAATTTTTTTTTTTTATTTTTTTAAAAAATAAACCCCAACCTCCCCTGCGAACCTCCCCCTTTACCCAAATTCAAAAAAAAACCCCCTCAAAAATCCGAGGAAAAAAAGAAAAAATGTTTTCCCCTTTAGCAGAAAAAGTGGGGAATAAAAAAATTTTTTCCCAAATTAATTCCCCCCTGCTCCCAAAACTTAAACCCCTAACCCCCAGCCCCCCTAATCTCGTCGGACACCCGCACAGCCCACCCCCCCTCCCTAAACCCACATCCAAACCCCCGACTGCAATTTCGGGAAGGTCCGGCTTTTTTCCCCCTGAGCACGGTGTCAGAAAAAAAACCTGGCTCCTTGGGGGAAGGTTCAAACAATTTGTGGTCCCCCCCTGCCCAGCCGAAATGGGCGGTCTAAAAAAAAAAAAAAATAAAAAAAAATAAAAAAAATAATAGCATTTTATGCTATAAAAAACCCACTGTGTACTATTAAATTGGCATTGAAAAAAAAATTTCCAGTTTTTGGGGTGTTTGGGTTTTTTTTGCCTGTTTAAAAAAAAAATTTTTTCGGTGCCTTTTGGACCCCCCACCCCCCACTGGGGGGGAAACCATGAGGATGACCCCCCCCCCCTGGTGAAGCAGCCCGGAAGGGAAGGGGGGGGAAAGGCGGGGACCCCCCCAGAAAACCCCTCTGGTAGGTGGAAACCCGGCGGGTTTTTCCCTGCTTTTTTGGGGGGTGGGGGTTTTTTTTTTTTTAAAAAAATTTTTAAAACTTTTTCTGTGTTGCTTGCGCGATTGCTGCGGCCCAAACGGAAAAAAAAAACCTGCCCAAAATTTTTTTTTTTGGTTGAGTTCGGTTCTGACGTTAATTATGTTCCCTTTTCCCTTCGAAAGGAAAAATGAACCAAAAAGGGAAAAACAACAATTTCGCCGAGCGTGATGTTATTGCTGTGAAAGGGGATGTGGGTCCCCATGAAAGGGCTCCAATGCCCCTTTCCCCCCATCCCTGGGTTCGAAACAGTGGGGTCTAGGCCTGATTAGAAAATCAGGGGTTCTGGGGAAGAGTAAAAGAACTGGTGCTGCAGAGAACGGGCCTGCCTGTCCACCCCCAGCAAAGGCCCCCCGACCTTGACCCAAAACCCCATAAACAATTTTTCCAAATTTTTAAAATCAGTAGGGGAGGAAGTTACTAAAAAAAAGTCTACAAGCTTTACCTTTATGTTATTGCTCTAAAATAGAAAAGTTTAGGGGGGATAATACCCCGGTCTTTAGTTTTCCCTTAAAAACAAAAAAAATAGAAGTTTTTTCCCTGGGGGAATTGCAAGGAATTCAAGGGATAAAAAAAAAAATGGAGAATTGGGGGAAAATTTTTGAGAAAGTTGGTAAGTTTTTTTTTCCAATAGAATAAAAGCGGGATTAGAGATTCCTTGGAAGGGAAGGAACGGGCTTAAGGGCTCACCGTCCTTTGAACTCCTTTGTGAAACTATAAGTTACCCTCATCACATCGTCCTTTTATGGGTGTTTTAGAAACAAGATTGTGTGTTTATTTTTTTTTTAAAAAAAACGAAAAAAAACAGCGCGCCGGGAGACTGGTCCTTTCCCCACAAAAGGGGTTGTTGCACGGGGGAAAAAAAAAACTATATATTTTTTTTCGACCTTCGGTTATATATTTTTGCTTTCAATAACCTTTTCTTTAAAAGTGTTTTCCCGGGGGATGAAAGAGCCTTGGGGGATGATGGGGGGACCTCCTGCTTAGTGAATGGAAATTACCCTTAAAATTTAGGATCGTTCCTTATTTAGAGAACATTGAAAAGAGGGGGTGGGACTTTTGTTTCCTTTGCCCCCCCCCCCTTTTTTTTTTTTATTTTATATCCCAAATTTTAACCCCTAAAAAAGGGGTTATGGGGGGGGGGGAAAATGGGGAGAGGAAAAAAGTTTTTTTTTTAAAAAAAAACCCGGGCTTTAAAAAAAAAAAAACTTTTTCCCCTTTCCCCAAGCCCCCCTGCCAGCGGAGGGGCGCTGGAGTGGGGGAAAAGTCCCCCCACCTAGCACCAATCAGCTGGCGGGTGGTTGGGGGAGGGAAAAGTTTTTTTTAAAAAGCCCGGAGCTTTTTAAAAAAACTTTTCCCTCTCTCCAGTGGCTTACAGACGGAACGAAATGAATCATTTGTTTTGTCTGTAACAAAATGCTGCTTCCTTGTGTGTTGTTTCATTTCGTTTCGTTAGGTAACGACAAATGAAACAGCATTTCGTTTTTCCTTTTGTGCCCATGTTGAGTCAAGGTGAGAAAAACAATCAGCCCCCAGTGAAGGGATTGGTCCACTTCAGTATGACCTAGAGCCTGAAAAGTTTTCAAGTATTGTTTTGAGAAAACATTTGGCAATGTTAGTGGGTCATACACATGGGTGAGGGTGTGTGGGCGGTGTATGACCCATGTTCCTTTGTTTGAAGAATTGGGGTGTGAAATCCAATTATTAAGCAGCTTTTACAACTGCCTCAACTTCCTGCCTCTAAGAAGACTCCTGCCCTGGCTGCAACATCATCTAGCCATGGACTCTAAGAACATCATCTACACACAGACTTTAAAAATAACTTCCTGGCAAAGCACATCTTTTACCATGTCTGAATTTCTGGGGCCTGCTTTGAGGAAGAGTGATTTATACTCAAAAGCTTGCAATGTTCCTTGTTTTTCATTTATATTAGTGGCCTACAAAGGTATCGCCTGGTACAATTTTTTGCAATAAAGCAAAAGTAGGCCTCTCATACCATCTGTATGAACCCTGTCTACAAAGAGGAAACTCAAGCTTATTGGCCAAAATCACTCTACATCAGAATAGAGGAGGCCGCTGGGACAGTGGCGATTTGATAAGTCAACGCTTTCATAGCTACCATTAATTCAAGCAGGCTCATCAAAGTGAGACTTCCTATAGTGTAGTAAGTAAAGTTAAAGTAGGCCCATTTGAATCAATGGAATGTATGTATGCACTCAGCAACAGGATTTTGGCATAGCCAGAAATATAATATGGATAAGGTTGTGTTGTGAGCCAAGTTTCCATCTGAGCTTTTGACACCACAACTCAGGCAAATCTGTTTTTCTTTCTCCTAGGTTCAAATTCTGTTAGTTTTGGGAAAGACCAACAACTTGAAACCCAGTTCTTACATATCCTACCTGTCACCAGCTATGTTTTCATCCTCAGCAAATGCACAGACTGCAATCTCTCTCTCTCTCTCTCTCTCTTGCAAGGAATTCCATACACCCATGGAATCACCCTCATGAGTGATTGATGAATCTGTCATTTCTGTCTGCATGACAGTAAAGAGACTGAATATTGTGAAAAAAACCTTGCCAACTGCAAGACATACAGGATGGGCTGTGGTTGACTGGTGGTCCACACATGGTATCAAAGCAACCCAACATCTCTTCATTTGGGTACCAAGGCAAATACAAGATGGCACTCACCCATCCGATTTCCCATAGAAGACTGAATGGCTAAGTGAAGAGGGTACCAGGACGGTATTACACTGCAGGATTGCTAAAGGAAGACCAGAAAGCACAGAACGGATGTTTGTCATCACTATCCACCATGCTCTCAGCATCTGTTACTCAGGCCACTTTGTTTGCTTATGGGGAAGGCTGGCCCTGCTCCCTCTCTTTGTACATGTGGCATGGTTCTCCAAAGATCTCTTTGAGGAATGGGATGACTCTGGTCCAATTTATTTTAGAACACAGTTGACTTATGCACCTTTCCCTTTTTGTGACAAACAATCACTTCAGCTGAAAGATCCAATCAATCATAGGAGTATTTGCATGATCATTTGGCTGGCTTGTAATTAAAGGAAGCTAAAAATATCATGCATGAATCTTTGGCAGTTTTCTCCCCACCCCCACCCGAACACCACACACTCCTCTCTTTCCTTCACAGAGGAGACACAAGTCCATCAATCAAACAGTTTGTAAGTCATTTGACTCAAAATTAAGATAATTATTTACAAATGAATATTAATGATGCTTCCAGTCCAAATGCAGGGTGGTTAATATTTTTAAATAATAGACGTACAGTTCTGTTCGTTCTTTCGTGTTTGTTAGAAAATAAAGGAAAGGCTGCCCTTTGTGTTTAAGATAACCCTGCAGATTTTCATTAAATTCAAATGTACATCTTATTTTATGACTAGAGATGGGCATGAAAATGAAAAATGAAATGCTGTTCTGTCATTTTGTTATGCAATGAATCGTTTCATTGTGAAACAAAATGGTAGGGCATGTTTTGTTATTAAATGAAATGAAACACCATTTCTTCCTTAGGAATGAAATGATTCGTCCTAGATTAACCAAAATATAGGGTAGCTTTTTGACTCTTCCCTGTAAGCCCCCAAATTTGGAGAGGTTTAGGGTTCATGGGGCTCTGTTATTAAACTCCAAGGGGGTCCCCCTAGGAGAAAATCATTTATAATTGTGCCAGGAAGTTATTAAAAACATGGGGGGAAGAATCCTAAGAAGCTACCCTGAGATTTTCGTTCCTCTAGGACCCAAGGGTTTAAGATAACCCTGCAGAATTATCATTTTAATAAAACGATTAACACTAATCTTTATATGCCAGAAACAGTTTGATGTGTCCATCAAGACCACTGCAGAACAAAACGTTTCTACATTGATGGAATCCAACCTCTGTGCTCGATGGAGCGCTCCAAGGATTGTGTGGTGAAACAATTATTATTTTCTGTGCAAAGGGATGACCTATCGGAAGGCTAGATCATGTGCAGTCTTTTCAAAAAGAATGAATCCAGTAGGACCCCAGTATCGCTAGGGATCGGTTCCAGGCCTTCCTGTGGATAACAAAAATTTGTGGAGAAGGGGGGGGGGGGAGAGACCAAAAATGCTGTTTTTGACAGTAACTTGCTTTACAGCTGCTGTTTTGTGACAGTAGCTTACTTTACAGCTGCTGTTTGCGGCAGTACCTTGCTTTGCACCTGCTGAATTATATATTTATTTATTTTCTCTGTCAACCATAGATAACTGAAACAATGGGTAATACATCAGTGTGGATATGGGAGTCCTACTGTACAATGACATGCTGGAGGATTCCATTATTGAGCAATAGTAGGATGATGCTCAGAAATGTGTAGCAGCATCTTTAGCACTGGTCACTTATGAATGGCTTTAGTGGGACAGTATATTTACCTTTTAATAAACTTGATCAATAACATTGACAAATGTTTTTAAAAACAATACTTGAAAATAGATGCAGGGAAAAATTTTGTTGGATTGGATTGCGTTAAAATGACCAAATACAGTATACCCTGACAAAGGATTTTGTTCATCTCAGCCGACGTGATTTGATTTAGGAGGTGACAATGTGGGCATCTGTCCCACTGTTTGATCTGCTGTGAGGTGAGGTTGGTTCGCTTATTTCTGTGGCAACTGGATGACACAAGTGCCAGCAGAAACAAGGCCCACCCCCATTTGTCAATATTCTTTTTTTTAGGTGTGGGTAGTGTCTCTCCCTCTCCCCTTTGTTTTGTTCCCAGCACATGCAATTATTGGGCTCAAAACGAAAGCAGAGTTTGCAGCTTTAAATTACCTTTCCACTTCCAACTTCCCAATATTATTAAGTGGCTTCACAATTTTTGGAAATTAAAGACTTTCTCAGGTCCTCTGTGGAAGGAAGGGAGCATTTTTAAAAACAAAAAACAAAAAACAAAAAGACTATTAGGGTGGCAGTGATGTACTATAATATTGAGAGAGAGAGAGAGAGAGGGGGGGGGGCTCTGAGAAGGAAGAGGAGGCAGGAGGGACAAGGAAGGATCCTTTTATTTTGTTTATTTTGTTTACTTTCTTAAGGAATAGAGCTTAGGATCACTTGAGATGTGTATGCCATGTGGATAAAAAGGATCACCCCAAATGACATACTCGACTTCTACGCCACCTTAAGTGACACTCTTTAGCTACTTCAACCCTCTCCAATTCTGCCACAAAGCCAAGCCTAGGTACAATCTACCCTACTCACTTAGACAAGTGGAATTAATAAATTTCAGTCATGGATGTAACTCAATTTGAGAGTTACAGTTGGATTTGGGTCTGTCTCATCAAATTAGGAATGCCTACAGATCCACCTCACCCAATATACACCAAACATTCAACAAAACCCACAAATATGGAAACATATATGTGCAAGAAAACATGGCCTTCAAAAACCCACACATCTTTGCTCGATGAGGTTGAGTGGTCCTTCTGAGGAAAGTGGGGAAATATGTTTATTTATTTATTTATTTTCACATTTTATATACCACGCCTATTCCCACATAGGGGACTCAGGGCAGTTCACAACAGACAAAATAAAACAGTTAAAAGACTAGGCATCACCAGTGCAGCGCACAAAGTCAATGCAATCAATCAATCAATCAGCGGGCCAAAAAAAAGTCCCTAATCAGTGCCAAAGGCATCCAGAAAGAGTAGCGTCTTTAGATGTTTCCTAAATGACGCCAATGACGGAGACTGCCATAGCTCACTCGGAAGTTTATTCCAGAGAGTTGGCGCGGCCACCGAGAAGGCCCGTCTACATGTACTGGTTTTACGGGCCTCCTAGGGGTGACGGTCCGGAGTGAGAGGGCCAAAGATGATCGGGTGGGTCGGGCCGGATCTAATTGTCAGGGGAGACGCTCTACCAAATAAGCAGGGGCCAAGCCATGGAGGGTTTTGTAAACCAAAACCAACACCTTGAACCTTATCCGGGAGGCAATGGGCAGCCAGTGCAGACGAGCCAGGATGGGGGTGGCGCGGTCATAATGACACGTGCCAACCACCAGCCTGGCTGCCGCATTTTGGACCCACTGCAATTGCCGGACAAAGTTCAAGGGGAGCCCCATGTAGAGAGTGTTGCAATAATCCAGCCTCAACATGACCAGCGCCTGTACCACTGTCCTCAAGGAGCTCTCATCGAGGTACGGGCAAATCTGGGCGATAAGTCTAAGGTGGTAAAAGGCCGACCTGGTCACGGCAGACACCTGAGATTCCAGGGTCAAATCGAGTCCAGGACGACGCCCAGATTCCTCACTCTTTGCGCCAGCTGGAGGGCGGACCACGCCCAGACTGGGAAGAGGGCCACAGTACCCCTCCGAGCCGCCCCCGAAGAACAAAACCTCGGTCTTTCCAGGGTTGAGCCTGAGTCTGTGACTCCTGGTCCAGTCCAAAACCACAGCCAGGCAATGATCAAGGGTCTGGACGGCCTCCACTGCAAAGGTGGAAAAGGAGAGATAGAGCTGCATGTCATCAGCGTACTGATGACAGCAGACTCCAAAACTCGGATGATCTCTGCCAGTGGTTTCATGTAGATGTTAAAGAGCATTGGAGAGAGGGACAACCCTGAGGCACCCCACAAGAGAGTGTCCAGGGAGCTGACAACTCACCCCCAAGCTCACACACTCGGTGCGGCCCCAAGGAAGGAACGGAGCCAGGACAAAGCCCGACCCCAATCCCCACTCCGAAAGCCACTCCAGCAAGATACGTGGTCGACGGTATCGAAAGCCGCTGTCAGGTCGAGAAGGACCAGCAGGGTAGAGCAACCCCTGTCAGCCCTCCTCAACAGATCATTGTGCAGAGTGACCAGTGCGTCTCAGTCCCATGACGCGGCCTAAACCCAGATTGGAAGGGATCCAGGACATAGTTCTCCTCCAGGAACAACTGGAGACGCAGGGCGGCGACTCGCTCAGTCACCTTGCCCAAAAAGGGAACATTGGCTATGGGAGGTTGTTGGACATATCGTCCACAGCCAAGCCAGATCTTTTAATGATGGGCTTCACCACCATCTCCTTCAGAAAGACTGGGAAAAATCCATCTCTGAAGGAGGCTGAGGCAATTAGTGAAGCCCATTTCGGCATGCTCCCCCCCTGCAATCTTAATCAACCTGGAAGGGCAAGGGTCGAACGGAGAAGCCGCAGGCCTGCAATGTCCCAGGGCCCTGGAGGCGTCCACAGGTGTAACAGGCTCAAACTCAGCGAACTGGGGCGACCGAGGCGGGGACAGGATCAGTGCAACCGGCGTCCAGCTCGGAACGGATGGCCTCTATCTTGGATTTAAAGAAGGCTGTGAAAGACTCACTAGTGAAATCCTAGGAGGAGGCCAGGCAGACCGGGATTGCTGAGGTCTCGGACCACCCGGAATAATTCCTCTTGGCGATTTGAGGCCTCACCAATTCTCAGGAGTCATCCAGGGGCTTCATGAACAAGGTAAAAGGTAAAAGTAAAGGTTCCCCCCGCATATGCGTGCTAGTTGTGTCTGACTCTAGGGGTGGTGCTCATCTCCGTATTCAAGCCAAAGAGCCAGCGTTGTGCTAGTCCATGGCCACGTGGCCAGCATGGCTGCAAGGAAACACTGTTTTACCTTCCCACTTTTTACAGCAGTACCTATTTATCTACTTGCATTTACATGCTTTCAAACTGCTAGGTTGACAGGAACTGGGATTAACAGCGGGAGCTCGCTCTGCTGCGTGGCACCCGGGAGTCGAACTGCTGAACTGCCAACTTTGCAGTCTACAGTTTCGGTGCCTTAGTCCGCTGAGCCACCACACCATGAACAAAGAGACACCTAAAAACCATTCTTAGCAGCACCATTGTTTTCCAAATAAGGTTTTCCTCTAGAGATGCTAGTTGGGACAGTCAGCAAGCAAAGCACGTGCTCTACCACACAGTTGCAGTCTTTAACCCATGTCTTTTAAATGAATCTGGTTTCGAAGTAGGCTTCTCTGCTGTTGCTTGATTTAATTGGTAGCTACCCGGAGGGCTCCACAGAGCTATAGAGTATAATTTTAAACATACATACATACATAAACAAAATGGTATAATTAGCAAAAGACGGTATCAAGAGGTGATGAAATGCAAATACAGCCTCCCTGATCTATTTTGTGCTCGTGTTTTTAATGCTGCCTCAATATTTTTGCAAGACCAGTATGGCAAAACAAATTAAGATGTGTTGTTCATGTGGAAAATAAAGAAGAAAGCCATTATATAAATCTGTATATTTAAAAAAAATCCCTACCATGGCCTGTGCAACAGATGTTGTAAACTGAGATTTTTTTTAAAAAAGATAGTGTGCCTCAACTGACCTGATGCCATAAAAAGAAGCTCATCGGATTGGAAGACGAATCTTTGCCCAGTACTGGAAACATGGCTGCATCCAACATCACACTTGAAGGTGTACTTGCTGATGAGCTTAGAAGTCAAAGGATAGACTGTGTTACACACTCGTCTCTTGTGTCCTTCTACAGCAGTGGTTTCCAACCTTGGGTCTCCAGATAGTCTTGGACCCACAACTCCCAGAAATCCTGGCTAGCCAAAGCTAATGGTGAAGGCTTCTGGGAGTTTAAGCCTAAAAACATCTGGGGAGCCAAGACTGGGAACTCTTGGTTTAGGAGGCCACAGACATATGGCACACAAAGCACCGTTCTCATCTGGGGACCCAGAGTTGGGATACAACGCTCTAGGGAATAGCACCAAAATATAAACAGATTTTTGCAAGATTCTCCTTCTTGCATCTTAACAGGTGCGATTTTTGGACTATGTTTGCGACCTGGGACACTAACTAATGATTTCCATGGCAAATCAACCCTGGTATCCATTGGGGATCAGTTCCAGGCTTTCCTGTGGATAATGAAAATGTGGGTAAGAGAGAACGCTGTTGCCCCCCCCCAAAAAAACTGCTGTTTTGTGACAGTGGCTTGCTTTACAGCTGCTGTTTGTGACAGTAGATTGCTTTGCAGCTGCTGAATCATTTATTTAATTTTTTTCCTCTGCCAACCGTGGATAACTGTATCATTGGTTAATGAATCAGTAGATACAGAGGTCCTACTGTACATAGAATTTTGCTGCATTTCAGACTTCACCTTTTCCTAAGCCAGTGTGTGAATGAACCACTTCATTCAGTTCCTATGTCTAATAGAAAAGGGATCAAGAAACAAAATTTAAAGGGGGCAAGCTCTCAAACCCCCAAAGCTTTATGTATCTTGCAGTGAATTCTCTCCTTGCCCATTTCCATGATGCACCATAAGAGGGCCCCCACCCCAAACTTAGAACTAGAGAGGGCACGACTTAGCGGTTTTCCCGTTTCCGTTTCCGTTACTCAGTTCCGTTACTCTACGGAAACGGTAACGGGAATTACTCCGCCAGACTTCGAGCTCGAACCGACGACCGAACAATTTTGGTCTGATTTGTCGTGCTCGTTCCTTGCATCGCGGATTGCGCGATGCCACGCGGCACAGAAAAAAAGTTTTTAAAAGTTAAAAAAACCCAGTTCCCGACTGAAAAGCAGGCGGAAAAAATGCCTGCCGTGCCTCAGGCCACCTAACAGAGGGGTTGTTTCTGGAGGTCCCCGGCCTCCCCCCTCATCCCCCGTCATGGGATGCTCTGGTGGGACTCGCCGCAGGCTCGCAGCCAGCAAAAAGCCCAGTCTCGCCGCCGGCCCCCGCAATTAATGCGCAAGCAAGCGGCACGGACGGCACAGGAAAAAACTTTTAAAAACTCCCCCCACCCATTCCCGGGCCAAAAAAGCAGGCGGAAAAATGCCTGCTTGACTAAGGGCGCGGGCACCTACCGGAGGGGTGGTTTCTGGAGGGGGGGTCCCGCCTCCCCCCGTCCTGGGCAGCCGGACTCGAGTCGCCATGCCATGCGGTGCGGGCGGGGGATCCAAAAATGGGGCAGCGAACGCAATATTGTTTTTGAAATCGTAGTCCAAAAACACACAAGCACAACAGAAACACACGAAAATTTATAAACTGCCAGATTTTTCACAGTAGCAGTGGGTTTTTTCTTGCAACAAAATGTCTCTCCTCTCCTCCTCTGTCCTCCATTGATTTTATTTTATTTTTATTTTTTTTACACCTGCGCAATGATGGGCTGGCCGAGTGGCCAGCCATGTGGGAGTGGACAACCATGCAAATTTTGGAGCCATCCCACCAGTCGCATGGCCACTTGGCCATGGAGACTTCTGGGATGTGCCAAAAAGCCCCCTAAAACCTGCCCTAGCCCTAACCCTAACCCTTGACTCCGTACCCATACATCACAGACTGTCTTCTTAGTGGGTCAGAGAGGCACCCAGAGGTGCAACCCACTAGCCCACCGTAACCTTACCCGTCACTAGCCTAACCCTAGCCCTTGCACTAAGCCACCTTAAAGCCAGATCTACTTGCTTGCATGCACTACACGCAGCAAGTACAATTCCCTTCTGAGTGAGACATGGTGGTGCGAGAGCCTTGTGAAGGGCGGGCATGACGCAATCAGTCACTCTCACTGTTCTCACTGTCTGCACATTCTGATCTGCAAAATCCATATGGCTATTGCATAGCATTTTGCAGCAGCAGCAGCAGCAGGTGAAGAGGGGAGACCCCCATGTTGAGGGGTCTCCCCGAGCCTGCTTCCCCTTCCTAGTGGGATAGGAGGCACCCACGGGTGCCTCCAGGAGCCCACTTTCCCTTTATAGCGGGCCAGAGGAGGCACCCACCCCACAGAGGTGCCTCCAGCAGCCCGCTCCCCCCCCAAAAACCAGTACTAACGACAACGAAAAAAATGAAAAAACGAACCGACTAATTTTTGCGAATTTTCGCGAAAACCGGAAACGACCCGAAACGGGACCGGCCCGACTAACGACAACTCGAAATAATTTTTTTTCAAGTCGTGCCCATCTCTACTTAGAACTGTCTGTATATCCCTGTTCACAAGATGGTCCAAACCTGAATGTTGCAAAGAACTTGGGTCCAGGGTTAAGCAAAGGAAGCCCTGTCAACACTGGCTCAGATCAGCTCGGTTTGAGGGAGCTGAACATGTGCCTGAACTGAATTGGAAGCCATGAAAATAACAAAGTGTGACTGTTGTGGCATTGGGGGGGGGGGAGAAAGAGGCCTCTAGGGGGAAGCTATTTGCATTTGGGCTCTTTCCCTCTCTGGATTGGGGTCTGTTTCAGGGGTGTCTGGGGAAGCTATGGAAGCTGCCCTTGACCTCCTGGTGGCCATGGACCCCCACAAACCACCCTGGTTCAGAAGATGAAATCTATGCAATGACACTTAAAAGCAGAACCTTGAAGTCAGAAGAATGCCTCTAAGTGAGGCAGGAGAATCACCAAATAGCAATTTGCACAACAGGGTTTTGCTCAACTACTCCTAAAATTTACTTCAGTGTGACACAATCCGCTGTAAAACATCTGGTAAGTGCTGCTCTTAACTAATTTTTCCTCGCGCTTCTGTTGTTTTGCATCACAACCTTAATGTTCTTTTATGTCTTTTTTTCTTGTGGGTGGATAATCTGATTATTTTATTGACAGCTTCATTATGTTTAGAGCCTATTGTTTACTTTTGCTCTCCAGCTAATTTAGGGCTAATTCAAAGAAGTTGAAACTGTATCAGAGTCTTTTCAGAAAACGTGAAAGTTCATTTTGGCATAGTCACCTTCCAGAGAGGCATCAGTGCGTTTCCTCTGCAAACATCAGGAAGATGGGGAAGTTGGTTTTTCTTCATATTTTCCTCTATGAATATGAAGTAAACGTAGCAATATAACAGTTTGGTTTACTTTAGGAAGGAGAAAAGGATTTTCTGCGGGTTTTTGCTGACCAAGGGAAATATGCTTATCCATTATTAAGTTTTTTTAGATATGACAATAAAAGAAAGGATATTGAAAACTGTGATATATCCTTTGCAATAAGTACTTTATTGGTGTGGCATAAATTTCAATGCAAATCAAATCTTTACCTTTCTGTTTTCTTTAAAAAGCAAATGTTTCCCTTGGAGGTACTGCTGGATATAACATTATACGGTCTTATTTCTCAAGGTTAGCGGCTTAAATTATGATTGACAACATAGTATGTAACAATTGTCCGATATCATCTCAAGAAGTGGTGAACAAAATGGGTGGAATCTCATTTTGTTTTCATTGTGGTAAAAAAAAAAAGAGGTTCTGTGCCGTGCAGCCATTAAAACAAAAGCAAAACTAGACTATGGGTGATGCATTCATAGGCTGCTAGAAGAAAAATGAAAAAGAATAAAAAAAAGTTACTGAGCTTTTGAGAGCAAGCCCTCTTTTTCAAAGCAGGTATAAAAGTCCAAACATGGCAAGGGATGTAATTTGCCAGGAGAGAGTTCTTAAAATTTCACTTGGCAAGATGGACGCCAGGCTTCTTCTTGGAAGGCAGAGAGCAGCATGGTCCGATGGGGCTGGACTTTACGGGCCAGTTCAAACAAAGAGTATCATGGTACGGGCTCCTCCCTCTTGCTTACAACACTGTTGTCAGTGTTCTCAAATCAGGCATTGCTTGTGTGCCAGCCCTTCATTTATAATTATATTTAGTAGACATGGGCATGACTCGGCGAAATTGTCGTTTCCGTTTTCGGTTATCGTTTCCGTTACGTAACGGAAACGGTAACGATAATTAAGCCGTCAAAACTCGAACTCGAACCAACAAAAGGAAAAATTTGGTCGGGCTTTTCATTTCCGTTTGTGGCATCGCGGCAATCACGCAATGCGAAGCACAGAAAAAGTTTTAAAAGTTTTTTTTTTTAAAAAAACCCGACTCCCGGCCAAAAAAGCAGGTGAAAATATGCCTGCCTGAGGCTTTGCCACCTACCAGAGGGGTGGTTTCTGGGGGGTCCCCGGCCTTTCCCCCCCTCTTCTCCTGTCCTGGGCTGCTTGCAACAGGCTGGGGGGGGTCATCCTCATCGTCTCACCATGCCATGCGGTGGGGGGGATCCAAAATGGCGACTGCAATTTTTCTTTTGAAATCGTGGTCAAAAAACACACCAAATCACCACAGAAACATGTGAAATTTGTTTATTTTAAATGCCTGAATTTTTATAGTAGCAGCAGTGGTTTTTTTATAGCAATAAAACGACATATTGATATTATTTTATTTTATTTTACTTTTTATTTTTTTAGACCTGCCCATTTGGGCTGGGCATGGGATGGAACCATGCAAATTTTTTGAACCATTCCACCAATGGCATCACCAGGTTTTTGACTGATACTTCTGGATGTCTCAGAGGGCATAAAAAGCCGAGGCACCTTCCAGAAATCGCAGTCGGGTGTATGGATGTGGTTGAGGGAGGAGGGCTGGCTGCTGGTGCTGGTGTGATCCGATCGAGATTGAGGGGGGAGGCTGGAGGCTTTAGGATTTAAGTTAGGCAGGCAGGGAGGGATTTGAATTTAGAAAATAATTTCTTTGATTCCCTGCAGCTTTGTCTGCTGAAGGGAATAGCAGTTTATTCTTTATTTCTTCTCTGGCAGTTTGTGAGGATTTTTTTCTGATATTGGATAAAGGGGGAGGTTCGACTGGGAGTGGGAGGTGTGGATTTATTTTAAAAACATATTATATACTACCATTTATTTTCTATTTTCCCAACTTCAATTTGCTTGCGCGCACACACACTTGTGGTGCAAGCCAAGAACAGAACCTCTGTGATATCCTAACTACCCACTCGCCCGTCCACCCACGCTGCCACCCGCCTGCGGCCCGCGCCGCCACCTGCCCACTCGCCCGCCCGTGGCCACCGCCCACCCGCTTGTCTGCCCGCGCCTCCCCCTGCCGCTGTCGCCGCCCGCCCATGCCCCCCCGCCACCCCCACTCACCTGCACCTCCCCCCGCCGCCGCCCCGCCCCGCCTGCCACCTAGGGTGAAAAAACACCTAGCGCCGGCCCTGATTGCGGGATGCCCCTATGCTCTGGGAAGTCAAATCGTGCGGTGGAAACGACAAAGGACAAATGACAAACGAAACAACAAATTTTTGAAAAATTTCACGACAAACGGAAACGACCCGAAACGGACCCATTCCAACAAACGACAACTTGAAACGTCATTTTTTCTGGTCTTGCCCATGTCTAATATTTAGTTGAAGGAAAGCAATGAACTGCTCCATTGTTCAGGGGTTCACTTATCTGGTTGCAGAACCAGAGGCTGGTGATTCGATTCCCCATAGAGCAGTGGTGTCCAAACTTTGGCCCTCCAGATGTTTTGGACCAGAACTCCCACAGTCCTTTGTTGTAGGAAATACAGGCTTGGAATTCTGGGAGTTGTGGTCCAAAACATCTGGAGGGCCAAAGTTTGGACAGCCCTGCCATAGAGTTTCATTGACAGAGACTTGATTTGATGATCCACAGGGTTGGTTCCAGCTCTGCAGTTCTAAGATTCTAAAAAGATTCCTTAACCTGCAAGGAGAAGCAAAAAGCAAAAAACAAAGTGTTCTGTATATATATCACCCAATACCACTTCAGGTTTTCTCTGGGTGCTTTACAGTTTTTTTAATTACAGTATGCAAGCTACATATTGCCCCCCTGCAAACTAGGTACTCATTTTACCGACCTTGCAAGGATGGAAGGCTGAGTCAACATTGAGCCTACTACCTGGGATTGAACCCTAGGCTGTGAGCACAGTTTTAGCTGCAGTACAGGCATTTAACCCCTCTGCCACAAGGCTCCTAGAAACAGCTTAGAGGAGGAAATATACAGTGTAGTTAGAATTAAATGAGGCAGAACTGTTGCAGAGATCAGTACAAGCAAAAATGCCAGGACTAACACACAGTTTCTTTGAAGAATGGCCTAGCAATGCAGTACGATAAAGCAAAAATGTGACTCATGTTAAAATGAAATTAATTTTAAGATGTAAATAAAAATGTATTGTTATTTAATGTTAGGCAGTTACAGCTATCCAGTTATGATGGATGGAGGGGAAAGCCTATCAGTTTCACTTGGTCTGGCATCCTATTAAACATACCCTAAACCTATACTGAAATCTGCAGACTCTGATAATTTCTTAAAATCAGAACTCAAACAAAATTCTCTGTCACTTCCACTGGCTATAGTCAACATATAGAGCTATTCTCAGCATGGAGAAGACCTACTCTCAACATAGAAATTAAAGTTATGGAGTCTTTCTGTTAAAGAGGTAATAACCCAAGCTCAGCATTATGAAAAATATATTTGGATCCAAAATGAGACTTTTAATAGCTGACTTGATACCATTGGCAAGGATGGATGAATCTACAAGTTTCTGCTTGCACAACTACACCAAAGAAAGGAAGGAAGATGACAAAATATGGGGACCCTGATAAATTCTTTTAAAAATGAAACCAACCCCTTGCACTAATCAGGGGGTTGTGCTTGATGGCTTTGTAGCCCCCTTCCAACATCATGATTCTATGATTCTATGATTCAAAGCAGAATTGTTATCCCATTGCTGGAATTGTTAGAGTCAGTCAATCCTCCATGCTACTATTTCTTTATATCATTCAACTAGAAGAAATTTGTTTCACAAAATAATCATGCCAGACAACTTGCAATGGCTGAATCAAAAGGAAGCAGGAAGTTAGAGCCACGGATAAGGCCACCTGAAGTCAAGACTAGGGATCGGCATGAAACAGAAAAATAATGTTTCTTTTCATTTTGTTTTATGCTTCCCCTGTTTTGTTTTGTTTTGTTTCTTACGAGTTTTGGAAAAATTCATACAAAACTAAATGAAACAAAACAAAATGGCTCCCCTGGGTCCCAGAGGCACCAGATTTGGTGCACGGGACTCCGGGAGCCAATTTAAAGGGCTCCTGCCAGGCTGTTAATGACTGGAGCCCTTTAAACCTGGCCCGATCGGTACCATAGGGTCCCCCCGTTATTGACTGGGCCAGGTTTAAAGGGCTCCAGCCATTGATAGCTCAGCAGGAGCCCAAAAACAATGGAACAAAATGGTTTGTTTCAATGGGAAAGTGACCATTTCGTTTCATCTATAATGAAATAATGCTTCCTCATTTTGTTGTGTTTCATTTCATAACAAAACAATGAAACAACATTTTATTTTTTGTTTCCTGTCCATCCCTAGTCAAGACCAAAGGGTAAGAAGGGAGCAAGAAAAGCCAAAGGAAGAAGTTTTTGGTCAAGCAAAGCTCAAGGCCAAACACGAAAGCTTTCATAGTTGTCTTAGCATTGAAGGCCAGATGCTTGAGTGGGAACAGCTAGTCAAGACATACTTCATTCTTATTACATAAGCAGAGGTTTTCAGGAAGGATTTCTGTGGCTAAACTCTTGGGCCTGCTACCGCACTTCAAACAGCAACCGCTTTTTGTTTTGAATCGCCTTCTGCCCTCGCCCGGTCACATAGCCACTGAAGTGATTCAGCATTCCACACTTTGCATTTTCTCATGAACCGGTTTCCCCATCCGCACTTTGCTAAACCGGATTTTGTTCTGATTTTGTCCATCATTTCCCCATCATCTGCTTCTATTTCGGAATTTTTTTTTTAGGGTAACGTCATGTCGTTGTTCTTCCATTCTAAGTAATGTAGCTAATTTTCTGCTTTTCCGATGGCAGGATAAGGCATACAGAGGGGGAAACCCAGGGAAAAAATGGTGCACGGTGTCCGCAGTTTCAGCAAAATTGCTTCAAAAAGCAGTCTAGAAATTGTTAAAAAAAAAACATCACCCCTGGTGGCCATCACAAGAAAAACCGACACAGTGGCCGAAAAGGGGCGTGGCGAAGGGGCCTCCACGGAAAAGGGGATTGGAAATGTGGTAGGTGATTTTTAAGGCGATTTGACTTTAAACAAAAGGCGATTCAAAACCTAAGTGCGGTAGGGCTCTGGGGCAGCCTTATAGGGAGCTGAAGGTGACCAAGGGTTTTTATGGTGGTTTAAAAAAACGTAGCCGTGTTAGTCTGTGCTAGTATATAAGCCAAAAAAGGCAGCAGCGGGGAAGCATTTTGGCACCTGAAAGACTAACTGCTATATTTTAATTTGAATTTGTGTGGGCAAGTCCAGTCACTTCTGACAAAAGCTGAGGGTAGGAAGGCTGAAGTCTCTTGGAAGCTGCTAGATTTTTGTTTCATGTTTTGTTGGAAAACTGGGGAGTGGTGGTCAAGAAGCCTAATTACATAAAGCTTATGGAGGAGGGAGATGAAATACTCCCTTCCACTCCATAAGACATCAAGATTTGTTAAGCCTATTGTTATTTTTTTCTCATATTTCATGAGAGTTTCTCTTGCTTGTCTGTTTTTTTTTTAAATTTTGTTTAGGAGGTCTAGTCCTTTTTAAAAATATTGGAACATAAGTGGGCTCTGCAGAACTTCCTCTGACCCACGGAGCCTCTTTTCCCACCCCGTGTGAGATAGCGCGAGACTGGGTGCTAGGCTCATGGGCAAAGACAGAGGGAGGGGGGCGGTATAAAGCAGGGAGCCGACCGGGCCCAACCCTCTTTCGTCGGGACCGTTCCCCCACCCACGCACAGCAGTTATCAGTACTAGTGTGAGTCTGACTGGTCACCTTAGGGGGCTGGATAGGAATTTTTGACCCGCTCCCAGAATTGGCCAATGGGGAACGGGGATTTTTCACCTATCCCACACTGGTACTCGGCTTCGTTAGTGGCCTAGTAATAATGTCAAACTGGAGGTAGTACGGATAAGCTTGAACACATGGTGAATCAATTCTAACATTCCCTTTGGGCCCATCCAACCTCTGAAAGCTGTGGATCGTGAGATTACAGTCCGGGGTAAGGATGCGCTTGGAGGCCTCCCTGGGAAATGGGTCACTAGTAACGGAACTGGTGGACCCGGGGAGGGTTAATGGAATTTACCGGCCCTGGTTGTGTTGTCTGGCAAACAGGACACCCAAGGGGTTGTGACTCACTCTAAAGATTGCTAGTTGGAGGGTTTCCGGGTAGAGATGGGCACGACAAAAAAATGGTGTTTCGTTTGTCGTTTGGTCGTTTAGGGGTCCGTTTCGGTTCGTTTTCATTTTTGTGACTTTTTTGCAAAAAAAAATCGTTTTTGTTTCATTAGGTAATGAAACAAAAAAATGAAAACAAAAACGAAAAATTGCTGTTTCGTTAGCATTCTTTTTAGTTCAATGCATCTGCTGCAAATTTGGTCGTTTTGTTTTCATTTTTGTTTTGTTTTTAAAAAAATTCGTTTCATTTTCGTTGCGTAACGAAATGCAAAAATGAAAACGAAAACGAAAAATCGCTCATTTTGTGCCCATCTCTATTTCCGGGAGACTCTGGGGTTCTGACTTTGGATCCACACTGCTGCAGGCCTGTCTTGGAGTTATTATTGACATGCTGGTTAAGTAAAGTTAATAAAGAGTGGCCCGTGTTTACATCCAACAATTTTGTCTCGTTTACTTATTTTGCCATGAAAGGGCAATGGCATGTGTAGAAAAGCTGTTTGCTCCCAATTTCTGGATATAATGAAAGGCCCACTAGCAAGGCTGTCTCCTCAGGAAGTTCAGCAGTCAGGTGTTGTTTGTGGAAAGACACCTTTGGCACCTTCTTGGTCTCACACCAGGGCAAAATTTAACTAATACTTTGAGTGCAGACCCAAACATTCTAGAAGAATCTCAGGAATTGAAATAAGCTTTCACATCTCTCAAGGAAGCATCCCCTAAAGGAAGACGCTGAAGTGAGTGTCAAACATTTGCCCAATGTTTCCATTCAGGTTCAGGGATGCTGAGAGTGTCATATGTTTGAATATGTGTTCTGGGGAGGTGAGGAGATGTACTCTTTCACTGTGCAAATATTCACTGAGAAAATTCCATGTTGAATTGTATTAATAGTGTGACTCTGAATATTCCTCTATAGAGTTTACAGTTCAGCAGCTTCCACTGTTGAGGGGATCTGCTCAGCGCTGGTCCATAATGACCTTCACTTGGGTAAGTATCATTATTCCCATTTCTTTTTTTATCTAGCACTTCAAGCATATTCCACTGTGGTTTTCTCTGTGCACTGTCTGAAATATTCATGAAACCACCTTCAAGATGTTTGGGAAACAAGGAGGAAAATACATTAACCTTCAAAGTAATTTATGTGCTTTTCAGGTTACTGATTTATTAAGACACTTTGTGCACCTGTTCCAGTCATTAGTGATAGATTGTTCCATAGTAAGCCCTCACTCCATCTTAGTTAAATTACTTTTGCTGGTTGGATGGATTATTGGGTTGCTTCACAACAGCCTTCGAATTTGCTGCTTGTGATTTAGAAACACGTCATACACACGCCAGCCTTCCAAAGCCAGAGGTAAGCAAATAAACTGCCCTGGAATTGTCATAAAATCGAGTTCCTGGACAAATATAAATTGGCAAATTTTAGCAATTTTTGATTTGATACTTCATTGGGCTATAAGTGTGGCCTGGGCTTAAGAGTTCTGGCTTAAGAATTTAAGCCAATATTTCACAGTGGGCATATATTTTCTATTTGGAATAGCTTTAGGTTAAAAAAAAAAAGATCGTGCTATTGATCGCCGACGTTCTACACGGACATGGCACTTGAAGAAGAATTGGACTATAAAATGGTCTCCCCTCAAGGCACCTAGACACACAAATTTTGGACGGAAGCATCTTCTGGATCTTGTCTACGTTTCCTCCAAGTTTGGTGAAGATTGAATTTTCCCACCCCAGTTGTTAAAGGGCGCATTCCTAAGGGCCCCCACTTTGTGGGTTGTACAGATGTCCAAAAGCCAATCTTCACCAAACCTTGAGGAGTTGTAGAGGACATCTTGGAGAAGCCTCTCTGGAAGTTTGGTGTCTCTAGGTACTTGGCAGCCCTTTCCTTGAGGGTGCATATCTCAGACATTTGAACCCCAATCCTCATCAAACTCCGAGGGCTTGCAGAGGAGAGTTGGAAGAAGCATCTTTCCAGATTTGGGGCCTCTAGATTCCAGGAGCTGGGTCTTTTTATAGCATTTGGAAGAGAAGATGAATCAATTCATTTATTTGTTGATTCATTGCTCGAAATTAATCAGCCCCAACGTATCACAAATTAGAATGAATCACCTTTGCTTCGATTTGGCTCCATCTCTACTTCCACCCAATCTAGCTTCTACATGAAGCAGTTTGCAGATCTGCCCACGACCCCCCACTATGGATGGGTTCCCCTCTATGATTGATAACTCAAGCGTCGATCCATGCCCATTTCATCTTTGTCTTGGAGGGGGATGAATGACAAAGCAGATTTTATGGGTTACCAGTAGTTTTCAATCCTGCTGCTGGACTAGGTTCCCCTTTGCCTGGTCACCCACAGGTAGAATGGCATTAAGTAGGGAAGATGGGAGATTTCATCTAACAGAAAGGAAGGAGGCAGATAATCACTAGGTTCAGTAAACTTAGATTTTGTTTTAGGGGCATCATCATAACTTTGAGGAAACCTCCTCAAAATATTAAAAGGGAGCCCCCTCGCCCTGGTCCAGAAACATGTGCTATGTAAATCTCATGTGAAAGTAACATCTCCTAACTGAAGCAGGAAGCAAGTAGAAGAACTGTACTCACAACTGCAAATCAATGAGCTGAGTACATAAAAAGTCTCCTGGAAACAAAGGCCCTGATCTCACTACTGTTATCTGTGCATGTTAATTTGATGTGTACTATTTTTTCGGGCAGTCATGTGACATTTGATGTGCAGTTAGCGCCCCAATAACAGGGGAGTATTTTACCTCTCTGCATCCATCCCAACTTACCTACTGCACATCTTTTCCCCTTGTGGCGAATACCTGTGTTGCAGCCATGTAGCAGTTTTTCTTCTTAAAATCAATTCTAATTGATGGCGGACAGCCAGTAAAAATTGTGCCGGCATGCCGGTATGCCACCAATTCAGTAGCATAAACGATGAACAAGGCAGAACTACGGGAAGAGGCAGAAAAAGGGGTATGAATTTAATTGGTGCAGATTTTCTGGGGTCGCACCTGGTTTGATGTGTTAAAAACTGTGCATCAACAACAGAAGTGTTTTAACACAACCCCTAGGGGTGGTACAAAATGCTGCAGTTAAAGTTCACTTCCGGGGGGGGGCATGGTCGGCCAGGGTACCAAAATACTGCTCTTCGGAGTGAAGGCATGATATTTTGCTGCGCAGTGTTTCGCAGCAAAAAGAGCAGCAAAATGTCGTGGGACCGGGGCCAAAGATTCTTAGGGCTGAAAAAAAAATGTTTAAGTCTTGGTGGAAACATCACCAGTCAGGATGGACATCTGAATTGAGAGAAGGCAGTTCCATCTGTCCACAGCATGTGAACTATACTAGAGAGGTTTTTTTGGGGGGGGGAGGGGGGAGGGGATTTTCTCATAAATGAAACAGGAATTGATATTCACCCCCCTTTATATGGCTGTGGGTGTTGTGGTCCAAAACATCTGGAGGGCCAAAGGTTTTTCCATCCCTGTTCTAGTGACATCAAGAGAAAGGGGGAGCTGTATTTGCATTTTTCACCAGCCATGTACACTGTTTACAACAGTCTCCTCTGTGGTTGCCAGACCAGCAGCATCTCCTTCCTTGGGAGTTCAGGGCTAAAATGTCATATATACTAGTGTGCCCTGATGACATCACAGGCATGTGTGTGCCTGACGGGGCAGACATTTCAGCCACAGTTGGCGGGGAATGCGGCAGGTGATGTGGGGATGCAATGGTCAATTTAAAGTTCTTAGAATTACTCTTCCCATAGTTTCGCATCCCCTTGGGGTAAGAGCTGCAATCGGAAAGCTTACAACATGCATCAAGATGCCAGTGTGTTACGAGGAAGGAAGGAAGGTAGGGAGGGAGGAAGGAAGGAAGGAAGGAAGGAAGGAAGGAAGGAAGGAAGGAAGGAAGGAAGGAAGGAAGGAAGAAAGAAAGAAAGAAAGAAAGAAAGAAAGAAAGAAAGAAAGAAAGAAAGAAAGAAAGAAAGAAAGAAAGAAAGAAAGAAAGGGAACACTGTTTTCTAAACCAATGCAGGGGCAGATTAGAGTACATTTGGATCTCTCTGTAGATCATTGGGGAGTCTGCAATAGGCTGGGTTTCACTCGGGTGCGGTTTGCAGCGAACGGTATGTCCTCCGAAGTCTATCTAATTTTATCTTATACCTCCTTGCTCCCTTCTGCTGACCTTGCTATTATTATTATTATTATTATTATTATTATTATTATTATTATTATTATTATTATTATTATTATTATTATTATTATTATTATTATTATTGGGAGTTTCCAATCTTGCAGCCAGTGTGGTAAGACGTTTGCACTGAGAGAAATCTACATTCCTCCAGACGACAGCAAAGCCTCCAAGGTTTTTGTGTCAAGCTCATTATCTCTCACACACTTCTGGTTGACCTAACAAGTAACAATATAACCACTGTACTTACTGTATTTGGAACAGCAAAATAAGGAGATTAGGGGGACCTTGAAGGCTAGCACTGACAACAGTAATTAGAACTGAAAGTAGAAACTGCAAACTGTTTTAATCATTTGTTACTACTTCGTCACACACTGAGTGCCTCGAAGACTAACAACTTTATAAAACTGTGTTACTCGACTACAACCTTTTAAAAACAAAAGTGACTTTTAAAAATCTTTTTACTGCTTTTACTGTTTTTATAATTTACCAAAATTATATTTTATTATTACTATTTTGCCATTTTATAATTTTAACTTAACTCCTTGCTTTTCTCGGAGTCTTCAGTGCAATCACCTGTTGTAATTCATCATCCTGATGGATGCAGAGGCATTGGAGATACTGGATCTCCCCCTCTCTCCCCCAGTGTTACGGCAGATAAAGAAAAACACTCCAATCGCCATTACACCTGTCCTTGATCTAGCCAGATGCAAGGAGGATTTACAGTACCATCAGTCACCACCCCTAAACAGAGGATTTCCAAATTTCCCCTGCTCCACAGCCCCCACAGAAAAGTACTCTAGCATTCAGCTTAAAGCAGGAGTTCAAAACATAACACTGAGGAGAATGCACCAAGCTAAAATAACAGATTTTATCAATCCTCAGACACCCTCCACATGTAAAACAGGCTTCATTCCAGAGATTGGGAGCAACCATCCTTTAAAAAATTTTGCAACCCCACAAATTGACTTGCCAGACTATCTTTCCAAGGATGACCAGATATTGGATGGTGTGTCTTTCAACTGTGACCAGTTCAATAGTGCAATGTACATGGATTTCGATGATCTAAAATGAATAATCTTCTGCCTTCTCCTGCTATTTTGCCTGAGCACCTGGCAATGAACTCTGTGACAACAAACCAATCATGGTGCAGCAATCCTCATCATGAATCTTCAAGTGTTGGAATACCCAATCTAGCTAAATCCAATGGTACCATACCAGTGTCAGCAGGCTGTGCTCCTCCTCCATCCACCACTACCAGTCCAACAGCTTCCTCCTCAAGCATTTCAGTACATCATAGCAAAACAAATTCAGCAAAGGTAGCAGGGAACTGTCAAACCCAGGCTTGCCTGGCTGAAATCAGAGATACACTTCAAGAAATTAAACAGCTTATGTATGATATGCAGAGGTCTTTGAAAGAAGCAGTGAATTTTACTGGACCATCAAGGCAAAAAAAATGGCAACCCCTCACAGGATGTAGGTAATACAGATTATTATAATCTATCCCCTAACACTATAGATAAAATAAACAGTTTGTCTTTAGAAGAACTACTTTTGTGTGTGGGCCCTCCTTTGGGTAGCTCAAAATTTTTTGCTACTACAACTCCAGTGAATGTGGACAGAAATACACCTAATCAAGAACCATCAACTGCTGTATTAGCCACAGAAATCTCCGGAACTGTCGAGGCCTCTCTGGTCCCTTCAAGCAGCAAAGCAAAAAATACCATTACCCCCAGAAGAACCTCACCCGCTAAAAAATTCTGAAGAGAAAGGCCACCCATAACATTCAAAAGAAAAAAGGGGCTTCCAAGAACAACAACAAGAATGCAAGAGGTATGAACTTTAAGCCCCTATTCAAACGTTAACTCCATGACTATCAGCCCAAGGGAAAAGAAGATTGGGGGAACTCTGCATTAAGAAAATTTGCGACCCAACAACAACCAAAGAAAAGGGCAGCAAAGAGCTAAATTTATGGCAGCTCAAAATAACACCTTAAACAGCTGTCTTAACAGTACCAACAAAATAGCTGTAAACAGAGCTCCTCAACAGGTATACGCCCCTTTACCATGGAGACCCAATCAGGTGCTCAGCGCCCCCAGAACTTTGAAATGAACAACCAACAAACCAAATCTATGATCCAAAATCCGGGCTTCCCATTCCTTCTATGGCATGCCTATCCCAGCACTCATCAGAGACGGAGCATCCACTCCAGGAATAAAAGAAGAAAATTTAGAGGGCCAGTATTTGGAGAGAAGACCTCTAACAAATCATATGCAGTTAGACCATTGGAACTCTGAACAGTAACCCAAATTGGATAAACCATAGTATCCAGTTTGGTGAGAGATGATCCAGCCCAATATAACTTGGTCTGACATGGGGATACTGGGCCCTCCCAGAAGTGTCATAGAGCTACACATACTGGAGATGGGAGGTTGCAAAACCACAGATTTCTGGGTCAACAAGGGCAGTCCCAACCACACTCTGAATAACTCTAACCCCCTTTATAAGAGCACAGTGTACCAGTTTTCTTTAATCAAATTTCTTCATTCATTGTTAAAGCCCAGACCAATCCCTTACAACAGCAACAATGTAAACATGGTACGAACCATAACAGGAAATCATCCATCAAGATTCTTTCCTGGAATACAGCGGGGTGGTCAACTAAAATTTGTGACACAGCCTTTACTGATTACTTAACCATATTTGACATTTTGTTACTCCAAGAGACATGGATTCAAGAGGACCCGATTTTAGATGGTTACACGACCCCACTCTAAAAGTTGGTCTCCAGTGAAAGGAGGGGGTGGGAAAAGGAGGCATGGCCATTCTGGTATCAACAGACCTCAAACATCTGTTCAAAAACTTCACCCCTCTTGCAATCTAGCCCTTGCAACTGTTTTGACATTCACCTCCCATCTTTTATTAATCATTGATGTATATCTTTTTTCCTCTTCAATCTCGTACAGAATGTAAAGACCAATGGCTAAACTAGTTGCTTATATAGATAACTTGTTATCATTATTCCCAAGTGCTTCTTAATGATAGCAGGAGATTTCAATGCCAGAACTGAAGAAAATGACAAGGTATTATTTGCAAAGCTCAACATGTTGCCTCCGGATCCATCCTCCCCTGGTGTTCTCACGGACAATCAAAGGACCGAGGCTATTATTATGCAGGTCTTTGTCTCATGGAAATGGTCAACAATTTGGACTTGATACTTTTAAATGGGAACATGGAAGGAGATGCTCCTGGAGAATTTACTTTTACCTCACTGACAGGTGCTTCCACTATAGATTATATAATGGTCTCAAAGGATTTGAGGAATTTAATTACTGATTTAGGGTCAAATGTCGCTCTGAAGGTGACCACATTCCTTTGTCCACCATACTCAATCTTGGTGCCACCAAGGTGTTTGCAGACAAAGAAATGACATTCCCACCCTCATCTGAAATTAGAGTTGCCCGGGTCAAGTGGACACCGAATTTGATGTTTCCATGAGACAACTACTTTTCTCACATCCCCTTTCCCATCTCGGTACATTGATCATAACCACAGATTCTAGCTGAACTGCTCTGGATGCTTATAAGGATTTGGTCCAGCATCTTCAGCCCCATCTAAAATATAATAATACAAACCCCCACTTTTCCCACACTAGGGGGGGGGGAATGTGGTTTGATCTTGAATGCAAAATGGCAAAAAAAGAGCCGATGGCCAAATTCAGACTGTACCGTGAACAGAACTTAGTCAGGATTCTTCCCAATTGGTTCATTCTTAAGATAAATTACAAAGCCCTTATCAAAAAGAAAAAAAATTCAAGCCCAGAGAGAGACCTGACAAGTTTGACAACAGCAACTGTCCCTCAAAGACTCAGCCACTTTCTGGAGGATAGTGGCGGTGAAATGCGGGAACATTCCCTCCAGATTGTTTTTCACATTTTGCCTAATGCTTGGGAGGAGCACTTTCAGAATATCTATTCCATACACCCGCCTGTGCCCAAAGTTCACTAGTAAGTGATAGAAAACTACCAGACTGGTCTCCAGTCTCCCCTGTGGAAATCTATGCCCTGATTTGCAAATTGAAAGCTGTAAAGCCCCCGGGATGGATATATTTCAACAGATTTTTAAAAATCAAACTCTGATTGGTGGGCCCCAGTACTGGCATCCCCTGTTCTCTTGGATCAACTACACAGCCTATATTCCAGAGGACTGGGGTCTTGCAATAATTCTTCCATTATTTAAAAAGGGCCATACGGGGGACCCAGCTAACTACCGGCCAATAAGCCTATTTAGCACTGTTAGTAAGTTATATGCCAGCCATTTATTGAGTAAACTAACAGGCTGGTTGCAACTAGAGAACCTGTTGGCAGAGGAGCAAGCTGGATTTAGGTTGGGAAGATCTACCTAGGACCAGGGACTTATTCTCCACCACCTTTCTCATAAATATTCCTCCCCTAAAGGTGGTGCTCTGTACACAGATTTTGTCGACTTTAAACAGGCCTTTGATCGCATCCCAAGGCACAAACTTTGGGCAAAGTTTGAAGAGACAAACATAAACAGGAGACGTCTCCTGTTAATGCGACGTCTCTATGAAAACTCAAGTCTAGGAGTTCTTTGTAATCCACAGGAGTGTTTGTCCAACTCAATTCCAGCTCATAATGGGGTAAATGAGGACAGTGGTGCAGGCGCTGGTCATATCGAGGATAGATTACTGTAATGCTCTCTACTTGGGGGCTCCCCCTTGAACCTTGTTCGGCAACTGCAGCGGGTACAAAACGCGGTGGCCAGGTTGGTGGTTGGTGCGAGCAGGTTTGACCGCATCACCCCCGTCCTGCTCACCTGCACTGGTTTCCCATTGCCTCCCGAATAAGGTTCAAGGTGTTGGTTTCGGTTTACAAAACCCTCCATGGCTTGGGTCCTGATTATCTGGCAGAGCGTATTTCCCAACATTAGAGCTGGCCTGACCCACCCGATCCCTAGGCTCTCTCGCTCCAGGTTGCCACCCCTAAGGAGGCCCGTAAGGTGGCTACTCGCAAACGGGCCTTCTCGGTGGCTGGCCCGCAATTTGGAATTTGTTGCCAAGCGAGGCCTCTTTGCTGGCGTCCTTCAAAAAGCAGTAAAGACCTGGCTATTCAGATACCCTTTGGCAATTGCTAGGGTGTACCAAGGTTTATTTTTATTCTACCTTTAGTTTTTGCCACTTGCCCAGTATCTTTTTAGATTGTTAATTAAATTTTACTGTTTTTAACTTTTGTGTGAACTGCCCAGATCCCGTGGGGAAATGGGAGTGGTAGCAAGGGCAAAAATAAATAAAAAAAGGGGTTTTGTGTTCTAGCTCCAACCTGTTTAACTTCTACAAAAAATGGTATTGTGAGCAATCTCTCAAAACCCGAATTTCACCCCCCCCAAGCTATTTTCACGCCCCCATTTAAAGTTACTGTTTGCGGATGATGTGTTTTATTGTCTTTAACTTTTGTTGGGGCCTGAGAAGGTTTTTGGGGGCCTTCTCCACCTATTGCAATCAGAGCAATTAGTAATAAACTACTTAAAAACCTAAGTAGTTATTATTTATTAGAAAAAACAAACACAATTGGATTATAAATAACCAACCATAGAGCGGGTTTTTTATGCTTCAAATACCTGGACATAATTTTTTAGTTCTACGGGGCCCCCTAGGCCCTCAACTAAAACATGCATCATTGAATGCCCAGAAGAGTGCTGCAGCAATAACCAGATTCTTCTATTCTAAAGGGGGGCGACAAGTATCTTCTGCTATCCAGGTTTTCAAGGGCAAGGTTATTTCCCAAATGTTGTATGGTTCCCAAATTTTTGCAGGTACAAACTTACATTCCTTGGAAGTAGTACAGACAAAATTTCTGAGATCAATTCTGGCTGTCCCCATGTACATCAAAGGTAGCCCTTCGTTTGGGGGGCCGGTCTAGTATCCATAAGAGCACGGTTAAAGCCCTTATGATTAATATTGGCTAAAACTTATATTCTTTACAGAAGGGTTGGCCCCCTTGGTTCTAATTGATTCTTTCCAGTCCAAATGGGAACAGTCTGTAGCCAAAGAAATACAGCAAATTGCTTCTCTAACTGTATCTTAAAAGCGATGGGCATGCTAATGCCAGAGCTGCAGTTAGACAAAGGGTTTGGATATAAATGCCAAGATCATGTGAGCTTCTGGGTAACCCACAGTCTAGTGTCTCTTACAACAAATTTAAATATATCCCCATACCCGACTGTTAATGCCTCCAAAGATTAAAAAGAGCTTTTACTTTAGCCAGATTGAATGCTCTCCCTTCCAAGCTTTTGGATGGGAAATTTCAAAATATTTCCCTCTCAAAATTTCTTGTGCCCATGCAAAATGAACCAAAATAGAAACGGTCACCCATGTCCTTCCCTTTTTGTTTTTTTTACCGTGACTTACATAAGGAACTTATTCAACTGTTATTGACAAAATTTTCCCGGGAGACCCGCCGAATTCTATGCAAATTACTTTTCTCTGACAGGTCCCAGCAGATTCAAATGTCGCCAAATTTTTCACCGCTGCAGTAGTTGTACGTAGCTTTGACTGCCAGTAAATCTAGCTCTTGATGACCATATGGAGTGTGGGTCTCCACTTTGGGTTTGATGTTTGGCTTGATCTTCGATATATTATATTATCTATCCTTCTGATATTGACTATTTTTTTTAACACCCCGTTTGTATTAGTGGCTTTTATCAAAAGCTTTTCAATGTTTTAAAATGTTTTTAAAATGTTTTTATTGTGGCAAATTCGATGTTTTATTCTGGCAAACGTTTTATTGTGGCTAAATTTATATTTTGGATTTCTTGACTTGGTTAAAACCATAAATAAAGATTCATTCATTCAATAGGCTAGAATAAAACCCAACCAGATTTGCCAGGTCAGCATCCTCCCATCCCCCGAAATTTCAGATCAAAACTGAGAACTAAAGAATGAACCCAAAAACCTGAGTTTTTGGGCCAAAACCAAGGATCTAGACATTTTGTCTCTTCCTTTCCTAAATTAATGTGTGTGTTTTGGGGGGGGGGATGTTTCAGAGTCCCTATGCATGCCTGACTCTTTTTTCTGCCTCTTGTTGGGAAATACAGCATGCTGAAACTTGTCTGCACCTCACAACCACTGAGTGTTCTTATGGGAATGGGGTGTCTTTTCAGATTCCCCTCTGCATCTTCCTTCCTTCCTTCCTTCCTTTCCCTTTCCCTTTCCTTCCTTCCTTCCTTCTTGCCTGCCTGCCTGCCATCCTTCCCTCTTTCTTTCTTTCTTTCTTTCTTTCTTTTTTTCTTTCTTTTCTTTCTTTTTCTTCCTTCCTTCCTTCCTTCTTCCTTCCTTCCTTCCTTCTTCCTTCCCTTCCTTCCTTTTTCTTTCTTTCTTTTTTCTTTCTTCTTTTCTTTCTTTCTTCTTTCTTTCTTTCTTTTTTTCTTTTTTTCCCTTTCCTTCCCTTTTCCTTCCTTTTTTGCCCTGACCCCACCCACACTTTTTAGACAGCTGTTCTTAAAAAAACAATTTTCCCCGGGAAAAAAAAAGTGAAAAAAGAAAGAAAGAAAAAAAGCTTCCCATTCTATAGATAAACCTTTAATCTCCATGCCTGCAAGTAAAAAATAAAAAATAAAGTAACTCGGCGAACAGCTTGTCTAAATTTTTTTTTTGGTTTGGCGGCTCACTTGTCCATAGGGGCAGAATCGCGGGAAAACGCAGCCCAACTCCTTTTAATAAAAGGAACAAACACTTTTCCTGCCGAAGAAAAAAAATATGCTGCCCCCTACTAATCTCAAATCTTTGTTTCTGCAGTTTGAAAGTATGAAAAGGCTCCATACATGTCACTTTGTTATCTTTTTCAGGGGGGCTGGGGGGGCGATACAGAAAACCTCATTTTTTCCCAGACCCCCCGGAAAAATTTAAAAAAGGCCGCCCCCAGGGGGAAAATTTTGGAATAAAAATTTGGGTAAACCGGCACAGTTTTGGTTTTTAGTAAGGAGTGGGTGCTTGGCCCCCGACCTAGAGGTCCTCACCCCCGTCACCCCGGGGCTTTTGCTGGCCATCCCTTACAAACGCCTCCCCAAAGGGGCAAGCATCCCAAACAAAGGTCTCTTCCCCGTGGCCCTCTCGTAAAAGACAATCCCCGATGACAAATGCTAAAATATTTCTTTGCACTGCACTTTACCAACCAATGACACCAGGGGTGATCAAACTCTATTGGGGTGGATTTGGAACCTTTTGCTATTGTGGGAACAGAAGCTTGGAAAAATTTGGCCTTTTCCCAATTTTCCATCCCAGGGGGAAGGTCTTTCACCAAAGGGTTAGAGCCACAGAATATTCACAGGAAAAAAAGCTTCAATTTCCCCCGAGTAGTCCCCCCCCTTTTTTTTCTTTAACGGCATTTACGTTTTTTTAATTTTTTCATTTATTAAATTAAAATTTAAATTAATTTTTATTTTTTTTGTCCTGCCTTCCCCCCAAAAGACCCAACAGCTCAAAACTAACTCGAAACATTAGTAGGAAAAAAGAAAACGGTTTCATTATTTAAAATTGAACAGTTCAAACGCATATTAACCACAAAACACTGTTTCCAGCAAAAAATTTTTAACAACTCTTAGAGGGGAAAAAACATTAGCAAAAGGCTCAGAGGGGGGGGGGAAAATTGGTTAAAGCAGGGCGAGTGGGCAACCCCCTTAAAATCCCCCCACCAAAACTACAAAAGGTACGCAAGGGTTGAAAAAAACCCCATCATTTTAAAAAAGAGAGGTTTTGGGCAAAAACTTACTTTTGAAAATTGCAAAGCGGGACACTGGGAGAACGCGGGAAAGTGCTAAGGGTACCCACCCCTTGCAGTCTAACACATTCCTTTTAAGGGGGTTGCCTTTTTTTTTTACCCTTCCCCCCTTTTTTAGCTTTTGCTAAAATTTTTGATCTCCGAGGTTTGGTTGCCCCCCAAAGGAAAGGGAAAGGAAAACTTTAAAAATTTTACTGTGCTGCCCAAAAACAGGGATTGTGGGAATAAAAATGGTGTTAAAGGGGACTCCCAAAAATTAGTCTATTGGGCGGGGTTTTTGGGGAGGGGAGACCACATCTCTTTTTTTTTTTCTGTCAGGGGAGAGAGAGCAGAAACTAGAAACGAAGTTGGGAAAGGGGGAAAAGTCCTCACGGTTTCAAACCATGATGGAAAGTGTGTAATTACAGGGTTAAACTGGGGACTTTAAGGGCCAATGAAGGGGGGGTGGGATCAGGGAAGTGGTGATCCAGAAAGGGGGGTCCATCAAAATTAGGGCCGGAGAGGGAACAACAAAAGAATTTTTTTTTTACCCGGGGTTGTTGTCTGTGGAATCCCTGCCACGGGATTGGTGATGGTCCGGCCTGGATGCCAACAAAAGGGGGTTGGGCGATTCCGGAGGAAAATCCATCAAGGACAAAAACCTAAAGAGATGTGAAACACCGGTTAAAAAAAAGGGCAGATGCAGGGGGGTGGCCGACCTAGGGGCATCTTCTCTGATTCAAACCCAAAAAGCCAGTTTTTTTGCAAGTCCGTGGCCACATGGCCCCGCATGGCTTTCAAGGAAATCTGTTTTACCTTCCTGCTTTTTGTGGTGGTACCTATTTTCTATTTGAAATAACAGCTTTTGAAAATGTTAGGTTGGCAGGAAGTGGGGTTAAAAGAGGGCTCGCTTGCTTCATGGCACCTGGGAATTGAACCGCCAAATGCTGACTTTGCAGTAACATTTTTTACCTTTGTCCCGAGCCCCACACACTCCCTTTTGTCAGACTTTGCTCTTAGGGCTTGGGTTTTCCCGTACTTCTGTACACAGAACGGTTCAAAAAGGGGGAAAAATCTGAAGGAAATTTGGGCCAAAATTTCCTTTAATATCCCAAAATTTCAAAACAAAAAAAAAAATACTAAAACCAATTATAATAGGGTTTCCCCGCCATCCCCCAAAAAGAAGTTTCATGGTATTGATTGATCCTATACCAATGGTACTTCCTTTCTTTTCATTCTTCCAAAATGATTTTTTTAATTTCTCCCGAAAATCTGATAATTAAGACATTGGGGGACTTGGGCGATCTAATCTACATAAAACGGTCTTGCTAATCAAGCTTTTTTAAAGAGGCAAAACCCTGTGTTCCATAATTATTGTCAGAAAGGGATACTTTACAAACACAGGCACTGGGGTATTTCCATGCCTTCCCCTCAGAAAAAAAAGAGAGACTCTAAGAATTTGGCCCACAAAAGGGGTTCAATTTCTTTCCATTTTAGCCACCTATTTTTCCTTGAGACTGCCCGATTTGGTCCTTCTGCATGACATGTTCTTCGTTTTGTAAAACCTAGGCCCTGATATCCATAGAATGGGCACGAAAAAAGAAAAAAATTTCATTCCCTCATTTTTATTTTTTTTGTTACTAACAAAAAAAATTAAAGAAAATTGTGTGAATTGGAAAGAAAAGAAAAAAACCACAAAACTTTTGGTTCATTAGTTTCATTTGTTCTTGTTTTGTAGTAGCCACGTGGCCCGAGATATCCACAGAGATGGGCACGAAACGAGAAAAAAATTTTTTTTCTGTTATTTGTTATTCATTTTTTGTTACGAACAAAACGAAAAATGAAAATTTTGTGAAATTTAAAGAAAAGAACATAACCACAAAAATTAGGTTTATTACTTTCATTTTCGTTAATGGCGACGCGCAATAAATAAGCTGTTTTTAAATGTTAAAAAAAAGTCCCGATATCCGTAAAAAAAACCCGGAATAATTATTTATTTTGCTTTATAATACCACCAGGGGCCCTTAAAAAAAGTGATTTATTCTTTTCTCAGATTGCTGTATTTTTTTTTTCCCTTTTAAGGGGTTAGGGACATTGACCAAAATGGCTCCCAATGCCTAATTTGATTTCTTGGGGATTAAAAAGCCCTGGACATCCAAAAAAAAAAACGTGTAATTTTTTGAAATTTTTCCTACCAGGGGGTTTTGGTCCTTAATAGTTTTTTTTTTTATTTCTCCACGCGATGCATTTTTTTTTTCGCTTTAAGGATGGGGATAAAAAGGATTCCAGACACAGATGGATGCAAGCCCTGTTATGGGATCATTCAATTCTTGGACAAAATTTAAAACCAAAAAGCGTGCCCCCGATTGGACGGGTAGGTGTGGCAGCCCCAAAAGGGAAAAAAGCTTTGGCAGCCCCATCCTCCTTGCAGTCTGCGGTGGGAGTTGGGGGGGTTGCTGTCTCGCCACTCATTAGTTTAGGCCAGCCGGGGGAATGTGTGTTTTCTTGTTCCTGCTGGCTGCAGCCTGGCTCTTAGAGGGGAAAAAAGGAGATTTCCTTGCAGCCCCCCTGTGTGCGGCATAACTCTCGGTGGTATCTCCCCCGCCCCCCCAGTGCGCATCTGGGCTGCCTTACACCCTGGGGAACGCCCGCCGGTGCCCCTTTTCACCTCCCGCGTACTAGTCTATAGTTCTTTGCCACCCTCATTTTTTTTTGGTTTTTCCCCCTGGTTGGGGGATTGGGGGACACCCCCAGGGAAAAGCTTTAAGTCACACAAAAAATGGAAAAAAGAAAAAAAAAAAATAAAAAAAAAAAAACCAAAATGATTTTTTTCAAAAAATTCCAAAAAAACAAAAACAAACCGAAACAGACCGCAATGAAAAATGGAAAAACCAAAAGTCATTTTTTTTAATTTTTTGCCCATTCTAAATCCCGTGATTCCAACACTTCAGCATGGTCATGCCCACGCAGGTGCCTCACCTCCTCCAATTTGAAGGGTCCCTGCCAGAATGGTCTCCTTGGGTGAAAACAAAATGTCCATTGGGCCTAATTTTGCTGCAGCAAAAATAAATTTAAAATTCAAGAGGAAGAAAAATAGTTTAAATTTTAAATGCCCCCTGTATTTTTCTTTTTTTTTTTTGGATTTTGCTGGGCTGCTTGCACGATAAAAGGGTTCCCTTCCAAAAAAAAACCTTTGTGATCCCCGGTCCGGCCAAAAGGCGCTCGGCGGCCCCGGGCCCCGGCGAGCGCGCGGGCCCAAAAGGTGGGGCCCGCGGCAGCGGCCGGGACCCAAGGTTGGAAAACCCGCCGAAGGGAGACGGGCGGACCCCCGTTTTCGTGTGCTTTCCAAAAACCCCGGCCCAAAAACCCTGCCCTTGTTGGCCCCCCAAATTTTGTGCCCGGCCTTTCGGGCCGCCCCGGAGGCCGGCCCGAATTAGAGGCCCGGGCGGGGGGTTTTTTTTCCCCGGGGGGGCCGGGGACGTTTCCCGGACCCTCGGAAAAAAGGGGGGGGTGCCACTTTTTTTTGCCTAACCCCCGCCAGGGCCCTTCCTTTCCCGGGCCAAAAACCTTTTCCCCCGGGGGGGGCCCTTTCCCCTTTGGGGGGCCCCTTTTTTCCCCGCGGGGGGGGGCCGGGGGCCCCGCCCGGTTTTTGGGGCCCCGCCTCCTCGCGGGGGCCCCGGGGGGGGAGGGATTTCCCCCCGGTCCCCCGGGGGCTCGGCCCCGCCAGGGGCCCCCCAGGCCTTGCCGTACTTTTTCCCCGCTGCAACCCTTGTGAGACACCCCTGTTTGCCCGGCGCGGGCTTTCCTGGTTTCGGCCCCCGCCTTTGCCCCGGGGGGGTCCTTCCCCGGGGGGGGGGTGGGGGCCCGGGGCCCCGGCCCCGGCCCCCAGGCCCCGGGGTTGCCCTGCCTTCCCCCGGGGGGGGGGGGGTTTTTTTTTTTTTTTTTTTTTTGCCCCCCCTCCCCAAAAACGGAGCCCCTTTTTGCCCGCCCCCGGGGAAAACCAGTTAAGTTTCCACCCAAATGTCGGGGAAGGGGACGAAAAGGAAATTTTCATTTTTTTTGGTTTTTTTTTTTTTTAAAAAACAAAAGAAAAACAATTTTTTTCCCAAAAAAAACAAAAAGAAAAAACAGAAAATTTTGGTGAGCCCTTCGAAACTTTGAAGTCAAGGAAAAACTTTTTTTTTTGGGTTTTTTTTTTTTTAAGTTGAAAAAAAAATGTTTTTTAAAAAAAAGAAAAAAAAAGACCAAAGGCCCCCCGAAAAGCCAAAAAAACAAGCTATTTTACTGTGGGGCCAAAAACCCCCCCCCCAAAAGGGGCCAAAAAACCCCCCGCACTCCCCCCGATTGGGGGGAGAAAACTATTCAGGTGGCCCTTCCTGTCTCAGAAAACTGGGTTTTAAAAAAACCATGAAAGAGGTTTTTCCAAAGGCCACTTTTTTTTAGATCACAGGGACAGAAT
>JAWVWN010004778.1:0-39110 GCA_037367305.1 Phrynocephalus vlangalii | reverse complement strand
TCCGTCCTTTTGCAGGGGCATTTTCCCCGAATTTTGGCTCATGTTCCCTAGGCCACAGGGGGGGTCGACTTCGGGAGGGGGAAAGCCAAAAAAAAGAAAAACTCGATTTCTTACTTTGGTCGTTTTAAATGGTTCTGGGGGTTTTGCTCGTTGTTGGAACACCCCGTTTCCACTCGTGCGCGCCCCCGAGCAAGTGTGAAAGCAAGCGGGCTTTTTTTTACATGTCATTCGGGAATAACGGGCTTAAATCATCGAAAAGTTTTTTTTAATTCACGCCGCTCTGTTCTTTCCTTCAAAAAATCCCTGCCTTTTCCCGCCCTAAAAAAACCCCACAGCCTTTCCTTTTTTTCGCCCGCCCTACCCCGTCAGCCCCCCCTTTTTTTTCCCCTATTCCAAAATGGGGCCGCTTAAAAGCTGCCCCACTTTTTTTGCCCCCGAGCCGAGATGGGGGTTAAAAAAACGGGGCGGGGAATTGGAGGGGGGGAAAAAGGGGGCGGGCTACTCTTTCCGGGTTTCCCGGCTCGGCCTTGGGTTCCTAAGGGAAGCGAAGCGCAAGGGGCGGGCGGTCGCTCGGGGGCAGCTTTGGGGCTGGTTCCCCCCCCCGGTCTTTTTTGGCCCGGGGCGGCGGCGTTGTCGTAGACACTTTTCCTCCCTTTTCCGTTTGGGGGCTGCGGCCCTGCCACTCCGCCCTGTTCCCCCCCGCCCACCGTGCCCGCTCCCCCAGTCCCTGCGCCTCGTTCCCGGGGGCCGGGGGGGCGAGGCGACCATCCCGGGCCGCGGAGGAAGGTGGAAGGGGGGGGGGCGGGTCCGCGGCGTCGCCCCTGTCCCCCCGAGGGAAGAGGAGGGTTTTTCCTGGCCGGCCTTGGGAGGAGGGGGGAGGAGGGGGAAAGGGGGGGGGGAGGGCGATGTGGGGACGCCTCGGGGGGAAGCCCGGGTCGGCGCTGAGGAGAGAGAGAGAGAGAGAAGAAGGAGAGGGAAACGGAGCGATTCCCCGGGGACCCTGCGCCGCCCACGACGGCCACTTGGAGCGGCCGCCGCGACTTTTCCCGAACCGGGGGCTTAGGTAAGGTGGGGGGGTGGCGGCTGCCCGGGGAGCCACAGAGGGAGCAGGCCGGGCAAGGCAGGCAGGGGAAGCAAGGCAGGGAATGTCGCCCCCTCCGCCCCCCCCCCCCCGTAGCGACAGAGAGGACCGGGGGGGGGGGCATCCTTAACCGCCCCCTTCCCCCCCCCCCCGCCCCCGCCGTGCCAGAGGGGTTTAAGGGGGGGGGCACCCCCCGCCCGACAACCCGGGCGGGGCCTTTCTTGCAGGGGGGGGGGCCCTCGGGTGGGGGGGGCCACGGGCTTCGAGGGGGGGGGGTTTTTTTTTCCCGGGGCCCTTTTCCCTTTTTTTTTCCCAAAAGGATGTGGGGAGGGCCCCGGGGGACCGCAGAGGCACCGGGGGGGAGTGGTGGTTTGGGGGGGGGGAGAGAAATCCCTTTTCCGAAGGTGCTTTCAACCCCAAAAGGGATGCTGCACCATTTTCACGGGCCCTGCAAGAGCTTCGCAGCTTCAGGCGAGGAAAAAAAAAAAGGCTCTTGGGGTCCACCGGCGGGGCCCTAACCTTATTATTATTTAATTATTATATTATTATTATTATTTTATTATTTTTAATTTTTTTATTATATTATTATTTGGGGGGGCGTCAGGGGCCCTTTTAGGGGCCCTTCCCGTTTCCTCTGCTCGGATCTCCCGTTGCAAGACAAATAAAAAATAAAAAAGACAGGTGTGGGGCTTCCCACTGGGGGGGGGTTTTAAAAGCAAAAAACTTGACAGGGGTTGGTTTGGGGTTTGGGTTCAGATTTCAGGGGGGTGGCCCCTTGTTGGAGGGGGGTGGGAAAGGCAGGGGCCCCCGCAAAAAAAAATGCCTTTCAGCATTTTTGCAGCCTTTCAATTAATCGCAGGGCACATTGCATATGGCCCTGGAGATCTGATTTTTTTTTGGGTCAAAATGAACCATAAGCAAAAGATGAAAAAAAGAGTTAAACGGGGATTTCGCCACAGATAGGAGTGTTGTCAGAATTGATTCTTTTGTTTAATTTTTTTAGGGGCCCTTCTGTAGTTCTTTGGTTTTGAAAATTCAATAGGGGGCAACTGACTGAAAGGGGGGGGCTTTTTTCAAAAATTGGTGGCACCATTTTCCCTTTTGAATTTAAAAAGGGGGGTTTTGTTCCCGTTTTGTCATTTAGCCATTAAGTCATTTGGAACAGTCTGTTTGCTTTTTAAAAAATTGCAGCAAGCTCCTCTGTATCCATTTTTAAATTTTTTAGTCGTTGCATTGAGGGGGTTTTTGATTATGAATGTTGTTTTAAATTATAATGTGAAATATTGTAATAATTGTTACCATGAAGGAAAAAAAAAGATTGATGTAACTGGGCTTCGCTGCGTGGCAGAAGCTCACTGCACATACATCCCTTTTCCCCCTCCTGCCCCCCTTTCTAAACCTGGGATAAATTTAACCAAGAAATCCAGCCTTTGACATTTTTTTTTTCCTATTGGGTCGGGGTTTATACAGAGTGATGTTTTTCAGATTTATACCACCAAAATAAAAAAAAAACAAAGGGATTCGGGGATTTGGCAAATATTGTGCCTGGAAAAATCTAATGTGCAAAAACTCATAAAAAAAAAACTATGCAGGAAAATGGGTAGCTGTGTTTATTTGTGTGAAGGGGGTTATGTGATATTTCACATAACTACTTGTAGTTTTTATGTTTCATTATCCACATGACAGTTGTCTGTACCCCAGTTTTTTTAGTTGGAAACAGGATTTCTGAATAAGTCATTTCCCTTTATCCCCCCAAATTTCCTAATCCTTTTAATTTGGGCAAAAAACTGTACTTCTTCATAGAATGTGGAAATGGTAAAAAATACTGTATCGTCTCATACAGAAGCTATAGAAAAAAAAAATAAAACCATTTTGGGGGGGGTTTAGCTAAAATATGATTTTGGGGTTTTTATAAGAAATAAATGTTTTTGGGGGTTATTTATGGTAATTGGCTGGGTCTCAAAGTTTTAGGATTGGGACCAAAGTCAGATTGGGGAGTTCTATTCCCCCCCCTACAGGTGAAACTGGAAAAATTAGAATATTGTGCAAATTTTTATTTATTTCGTAAGTCAGCTCAAAAGATGAAACTAAAAAAGGGATAGACTCATTAATGCTAAGCGAGATAGGAAGCCTCTTTTGGCATAATTGTATATTTTGGCAAAAGCTTTTGAAAACCCCAAATTCACAGTCCCCCAAAAATTAGAAAGAAAATGAAATCAATAACACAAGGGTTGGAAATACGGACCTTGAAAAGATAAAATATATAAAAACTCCTGTATTATCCCTGGGAAAAAAAGGCAGCCTTGTAGGTCTATGGAATTTATATTTCACAAAAAACCACAGATTTTTTCTGTTTTTATCAAAAAAGTTTTATTTTAATTGGGGAAGGAAAAAAGCATACATTTTTTAACTCATTTAATATTTTTTTCATAGTATATTGAAAATATTGGGGGCCATTCACAAATAATGGTACAGATCAGTTTTATTCGAAGAAAAAAAAAACGTAGGCTTTCCCCCCCCCCCTTTAAATTTTTGTGGTTGCAGTTTTTTTTTGTTAGTGAAATGCCTAGAATCTTTTGCAAGCTCAAGATGTCAACTTAGTCCTAAATATACTTATTCACAATAAGCACACTGATTCATTGATAGTTTTTTAATGAACGGATGAAGCAGTGGTTTTCCATGGACTAGGGGCCGCAAAAAGGGCTCAGCTTTAGGGTTGGAAACAGTGAAATATTTATCACTAAAAATTAGGAATCTATTTTTGTGCAAAATATTTTCCAATTTTTAAAATGCGGGGGCTAAGTGGTACTTTAATATGTTTTAAACCCCTAAAAAAAATAAACAATCAGTAGCTTTTTTGGCCAAAATTCACCCCCTTCAGGGGCCCTGTACCAAGTCTTGTGGAAGTGCAGAAAAAAAATTTTAAATAGGAGTCCCCAAAAGTCATGGAAGGTGGGGTGTGCTGGGGCCTTTTTTTTTTAGAAAAAAAAGGAAAAATGGGGTGGGACGAAAAAACCCTAAAAGTTTTTTGGAAAATTATTTAAAAAAACTGGTGTTTTTGCCCCCCCCCCCCCCTTTTTTTGCTGAGATAAACCATTTCCCCGAAAAAACAAAATTTAAGGGGTATCAGGGAAGGTTTAAAAATTTACCCAATGGCAACCACGGGAATTTTAAATAACTTATGAATTATTTTTTAAAAGGTTTTTCTTTAGTTTTATTCCCTTTTGGTATTTAAATTCGTTTTTGGGGTAGGGGACCTTTTTCTTTTCCCCCCTAAGGTTTTGGGGGGGGGAAAAAAAAAAAAAAACCAACTAAATTTCTTTTTTTTTCCCCAAAAAATTTCCAATTTTTTAATGAGGGAAAGGAAAGGTTTTTTGTTCTTTTTTTTCCCTGGTAACCTTTTTAGTCCCTTTATTTTTCTTTTTGAACCAGAAAAAATTTAAAAATTTTTCTGGGGTAAAAAAAACTGTATTTAACATTTGGAAAAGGGGGAAAAAAAACTTATTGCTTCCTTCCTTTTCAACAAGTTTTTGTTGGAACAAGTTGGGTAAATGTTTTTTCAAACCCTTTGTAAACAAAACCTGGCAAAAAATATTAAAATTTGGATTGGAAGCTCAGCAATTTGCAGGCCCAACTTGATATTTTATTTTTTTAAGGGGGGGAAGGACCTCAAATTTTAAAAAGAAACTGTGGCTCAGTAAATTGAAAGTTTTTTTCTTGTTTTTGGGCCGCAAAAAAAAAAAGTATCAATTTTTTTTGGGGAAAATTTGTTTTACCCCAAAAACCCAAATTTGTCTTTAACATACATATTTTTTCCGCTTTTTTCAAAAAAAAAAAACCCCTTTTTTAAATTAAAAAGGTTTTTGGTGGGGCCAAAATAAATTTGGGAAAAAAGCGCCCAAAAAAATATTCCCCAAGTTCCCAAATTGTTTTGGTAAAACACAAAACCCCTTATGGTTTGGGCAAAGGGAAAAAAAGTTTTTTAAAAATTGCAAAAAGTTTAAAACTTTTCCGATGGTTTTAAAAAAGACCTTAATTTGGGAAAACAAAAAAATTTTAAAAAATTTTTTTCTTTTGGACCCCACTTAACTGAATTATTGACAGAACCCAATGTTAATAAAATTTTCAATAAAATTAAACCTTGAATTTTTAAAAAAATTTTTTTTGGGAATTTCTGGGGCAAAGCAAACTTAAAAATTAATTTTTTTCATTTTTTATTAGAAATTGTTGGTTTTTTTCTTTGGGCAGGGGGGGGGGGGGTGCCCCTTTTGCCCCCCAAAAATTTCCTTTTTTTCGGAAAGGACAGTAAATTTGTTATTTTTTCATTGTTTTGTACCAAAAAAAAAAACCATTCAGTTTTCTCCCCCCGTTTTTTTAATTTCTGGATTTAAACTCACAACCCTTGTGAGAAAGGGGGATTTGGAAAAAAATTTTTGAAGGGATATCGACAAATTGAATTCCCCAAAGCTGCTTATAATTCCAATCAGGGGCACCCAAAACAATTAACTTTCCCTTAAAAGTGGGTTTTCTCCAGGATTTTTTTTTTAAATTTTATGAAAGTAAAAATTTTTTTTAAACCCATTTATAAAACCCCTTTTAAATCTTATAACTTTAAAGGGAATTGTTAATAATAAATATTTTTTTGATTAAGGGGTTTTTAAAATTTGTTCCCTTTTTTTGTGGGGGGTTTGAACCCACAAAATTTTAAATATTTATTAACCTTACTAAAGTTTAAACAAGAGACGGTTCTTTTTTTTGCGATTTTTTTTAAAAATTTTTCCAAAAGGTTTTTCTAATTTTCTTTTTTTTTTTTTTTTAAAGTTTTTTTTACAAAGTTTTTTTGGTTGTTTCTGTTTCACAAACGGCTAAATTTTTGTTTTTTTTTTTTTTTTTTTTAAAAGTTTTTTAACTAAAAAAATTCTGACCTCTAAAAATTTTTTTTTTTTTTCCCCATTAAGTTTTTAAAATTTTTTTCCTTTTCATTTTCACTACAAAATGGAGAAGGGTTTAAATTTTTTGGGTTTTGGGATTGCGTTCCAAGTAAAACGGGTTTTCCCTTAAAAGTGGGGGGGGGTTTTTCCTGCGGAACCAAAAAACCATTTGGTTTCAAGGGGGTTTTAATTTTTGGAAACCCAAAAAACCCCCCACAGGGGAAATTTTCGGGGAAATTTCACCAAAACCCCCACTTGAAAACCACCCCCCCCGGTTTGTTTTAATATATTTCCCCAATTTTTTGGGTTTGTTTCCCTTTTGGGTTTTAATAATCTTAAAGGGTTTTACCTTTTTCCCTAAAAAAAAAAACCTTGTGAAGTTTTTAAAAATAGGTTTAAATAATTTTAAAAAAAAAATGTTAAAAAAAAAGAAAAATTTGTTGATCAGGTTTAAAAGCACTTCTGGTTTTTTCCAAAAAAAATTCTGAAATGGGTTAAAAGTTGCTTGGGTTTTGTTTAAAAAAAAATAATTTTTGAAAAAATAAAATCCCCTTGAAAATTTGGGGAAAAAATCCTTTAATTTTTTGGGATTTTTTTTTTACTTTATGGGAAGTACTTTTTTTTGCCGCTTGTTTTTTTTGATGAAACCAAAAAAAACCTGGCAACCGTTTTTTAAACCCTTCTCCCTGCTCATTCTTCCTCCCCCATCTTCCCCACCCCTTTTTTTTAATTTTTTGCAGCTTTCTTTTTTTTTCTCACTTTTTTAATGAACTTCTCATTTTTATATACATTAAATTTTTGGGGCGGGGCAATGAACCCTTTTTTATCTTTTCGTAACAAAAGAGTTGAAGACATTTTTTATATGTCTTTTTTTGGTTTTCATGTATGTACAGGGGCCCTTTTTTGTGTAAATTTTGGTTTTTTGGTGTGTTGTTTTTATTACAGTCATGACTGACTCTTCATGACCCCATTCTATGGGGGTTTTCTTGGGCGGGAATACGGGAGGGCTTGCAGTCCCGGCCCCCCTGGGGGGGGGCCCCCAAAGCCCTGGGAATTCCCTTTGGGGGGTCGCCCATCCAAAACTAACTGGGGGGCCCCCTGTTTTTAAGGCTCCGAAATCAGGCGAGATGGGGCCAGGTAAACTGGCTTCAAAAGTGCTGAAAATTTAAAAAAAAAGTTAAAAAACTTCCTTTTCGGGCCCCCTTCGGGGTTTTTTGAGACCCCCCTAGGGCTCCCCCCTTTCCCTGGAGGTGCCATTGAGAAAAGGGTCTTGGGATGAGAGGTTCTTTTAAAATGGGGGTGAAAAATCCACAATCATTTTTTAAAATTAAAAAAAAACCCCACACATACAGTGTCCCGGGGAAAGGGGCTTCTGGGGGGGCAAAAAAAGGGAGCGCTAGGGAACGTTGAAAACCTGAATGGGGAAGGATAAAAGCTTTAATTTTAAACGTGGTTCCCCAAAACTTTCCTAATGCCGCAACCCCTTTTAATACAGTTTTTTTCATGTTGTGGTGACCCTTCCCCCTGCTTGGAAGAGGCCACAACCCCCTTTGGCAGGCCACTCCCCTCAGTTCCATAGAGAACTCTCCCTACAGGCCCCTCAGAAAAATCGCACCTCCAGTGTAATTGACGACATCCCCTCCAGCCACAAGCTGAAAAACTCACTCTCCCCCCTTTCCCCCCCCCCCTCCCCCAGCCCAAAAAACCCCGTTTTTTCCTTTTCTTCCTGGTTTCTTTGGCGACCCCTGTGAAATGGTCTTTGGGGACCCCCAAAGGGTTTTCCCGCCCCCCAGGTTGGAACCACTGATTTAAATTGATTAAATGGGGGCACGGTGCGGTTTTTTGCATGATGTAACTGTCCCAATAAAAATTTCCCAGCATGGTATTCTGTCACCATATGTAGGAAAAAAAAAACAATTTTATATATCACCTAAATTTTGGCCTTCCACGGGGATAAAAAATGATATCTAGTTAAAATTGAGGTATTTCCTAATTGAAAATTGCAATAACATCTCAATTGTTGGGGGAGCTGATTCTGAACATCTCCCTAAGACCCTAAAAAAAACTTCCCAACCTCTAGGGGAAAACATAAGCTTTGGTTTCATATAACTGCCCAGAGTCCCCTTGTTACCAGATAGGCATTTATAAATAAAATAAATAAAATAAATATCGGGCTTTTTTATCCCCAAAAAAAAGGATTAAATCCCAGAAAAGAAATCAGGCTATCATTTCCAATTATAACAAAATTTTTCTGGGTACCAAAGATAAGGGTTTTTTTTTTTGCAATAATTCTAACAACATCAGCTTTGTAAAATTCTACTTTTTTTTTTAACTAAATTGCTTCTTTGTTTCATAAGCATAAACTAACACCTCAAATATTCAAAAAGCTTATAGCTTTGGAAAACTGCAAACATATGCATAAACAAAATGAAAAACTAACCCTGTTCCCCAGGCCACATACTTAAGGGGAAAAATTCGATAAAATGTATAAAATACTTTAAAAGAAAAAAAAAAAAAAAAACACAAAAGTAAGAATTTTTCCTTTTTTCATTACTACAATGTGGGTTTTAATCATCAAAAAAAAAGGCACAGTCAGAAACAGAGAATACTTTTTCAAAACATTTTTCTATTCAAAAAAAAAAAAACAATATGCATACAGAAAAAAACTTAATTCTTTAGTCTTTAAAATCATATAAAATTGCACAAAAAAAAAAAAACCGAATTGCTCTTTCTGGAGGAAAATCCATTTTTCTCATTTTGCTACGTTCTTTCTGCTGCGGGGATTTTTTTGGGGTATTGGTGCATCGTGGATTTTACATTGCCATTTTTGGGCTGAAAAAGTTTAAATGATATTTTTTGGGGCATCTGTTTGTGTGGCATAGCATGAAGTTCCCTTTGCAATAATGATTAATTTTGTGTGTGGGGGTGTGGTGTGTGTGTGTGTGTGTGTGGTTTTGTGTGTTTTGGATCTCACAAAATTTTCATAGCTTTCCAGTTGATTTCCTTTCCTTTTTTCAATTATCGGAAAGCCCTTTTTCTGCTAAACCTAGAGTTCCGGGGGGGCTGAAGACAACCGAATTTTTTTTAACTACGTGGTACCTTGAAAAAAAGGAATTATATAAAAAACCTCAGGGCTCTTTTTACTGTCTCCCATGCTGTTCAACATTTTCATGAAACCGCTGGGAGAGGTCACAGGAGGTTTGGGCTGGGGGGAGTCAGCAATATTGCTTTATGATACCATCACCCTCTTTTTCCCCCCAAACCAGTGAGGCGGTTTTCGTGCTGAACTCGGTCTGGGGCCAAAAAAATGGACTGGATGGGGTTAACAAATTGAAACCCCAATCCAACAAGACGGAAGTGCTGTTAAAGGGGGGGTGCTTTGCCGGGGAAGGGTTTAGAGGACCATTTCCTGCCTATGGGGTTGCACCCCCCCAAGGGGACGGGGGCTGCAGCTTGGGGGTGCCCGGGCCCCGGGGCTAACTCGGGAAAAAAAAAGCCCAGGTGGCCCGGGTGGCCAGGGGTGCCTTCCTTCAGCTGGGGAAAATATACCACTTAAAACCCTTACCTAAAAGAGCAGACCCTCAGACAGTTACGCATGCAGGTAACATCCCGTATTGATTACTGCAATCGCCTACGGGGGGCTGCCTTTGAAGACGGCCCGGGGAGATTGCAACGGTTCAGAATTGGGGGCGCGGAGCCGCCGGGGGTCACTCACCCCGATTTCTGCATAACCGCATTGGTTTTTACCTTTTTGCTGTCCGAGCCCAATTCAAAGTGCTTTTTTTTGACAATAAAGCCCAAAAAACGACTTAGACCTAGATACCTAAAGGGGACCGCCTCCTTCCATACAAAAAAACCTACCCGGCGATTAAAATGAGGGGGGGGGGGGCCTTTTTTTGAAAGAGCCACCCCCTAGGGGGTGAGAGGGGATGGCTTGAACAAAAGGGCCTTCTCGGCACTGCTCCCAAGTTATGGAATGCCCTCCCTATTGAAAACCCCCCGGCGCCAACACTGTTTTAATTTTTCGGGCCAGGAAAAAAAAAACCTTCCTGTTCCAGAAGGTTTTTTAATTGATACAATATAGATTGGGGTTTTCCCGCTGATGACAATTTTAGGATTTTATTTTAAAAAAAAGGTTTTTTATTACTGTTTGATGATTTATGATATTTTATTTAAACTATTTAAATTGTTTTTTTAATTTATTTTTGATTGTAAGCCCCCAGAGACCTTTGGGTATGGGGGGGCATATAATTTTAAAAAAAATAAAATAAAAAATTTAAAAATAAATTTTTTCCCCAAATGAAATTATTTTTAAGCAAATTTTCCTTTAAAAAAAAAAAAATCCATGGGGAATCATTGAAAAGGGGATATCCCTTTTTATTTTTAGGGAATTTCTCCCCATAGGTGATTAGTTAAAAGCAAATTTCCCCTACTCCAGAATTTTTTTTTATGTTTTTAAAAAATTTTATTTTTTATACAACTTTTTTTGTTATACAAGGGCCCCACGTACGTACAATATGTAACTCAAAATCTGCCATCTGCCACCCAGCGTCCCTTTTCTAATTTTAGTCCCCCCTGGGGTCTTTTTTTTTAATTTTTCCCCCCCACATCTTTGTTCCATCATGCATTTGTGCAGGGCGCATTATAGGGTGGGGATCAAAGTAAGCGTATGCACCTTAAAGGTTATATTCATCTAGCTTGGTCAATTTTTTTTTTTCAAAGTTTGTGTGTCTTAATGTGCCGGGGGCCCCCTTCGGGAGAAAGGCAGCATCAAAATAAAGTTTTTTGTTGTTTTTTTAATTATCTAATCACTCCTTAAAACTAGAAAAACTTTGCGAATAGCCCAGGGGTTTGGGGTATTGGTGTGGAGGCATGGTTAGCAGTTCGTTCCCCACTGTGCTTCCCCTGAACGGGGGGCTGGACCCAAAAAGTCTCTTCCAGTTCTCCATTTTTAAGAGTAAATGGCGCCCTAGCAATGCATTTAATGGAAAAAAGGCAAACAAGAGCTTGAACTTCAGTAAAATCTTGAATAACCCAAAAACTTCACTGAGGTTTTTATACCCATTGGCTAAAAATAAAAAAAGGAAAAAACGTGGCTGTTGTTTTACAGAAAAAATTTTTTTAATCTAAACAAATCTGAGCTCTGAAAGGGCCCACTGTTTCATATCTCAGTAGCGTAGAGAAAAAAAAGCAAATTGGAAGTGTCCATATATGGCACTGCCAGATCGGACATTTATGTTATGACCTTTAATTTTCAACATTTCAACTAAATTTTTTGAATCAAGCAAAAGGATTGGGGGGAAATCCACATCCCTTAATACTGGTTTCACTGAGGATTTTTATTTGTATTAGCCCAGGGGGGAAGTGATTTTTTTTGGATGCTGTATCTAAATTTTTCCTAAACCCCTTTCCCTCCAAAATTTCAAAATGGGATGTCTTGTGCAAATATATCTAAATACAATTTTTTCCCCAATATGATAAGTTTAAAAGCAGAATTAAATAAAGTATGTCGTTTTTTCATATCAACAGTGTCAATTTGTCTTGGGTTTTAAAATCTAACAAAAATGGCATTTTTTTAACTGTGCTGGAAATTAAAAAAAATGGCAAAATTTTTACTAGAGAGGTCCCCCAAATACATGGAGGAAATGTAACATCTTTGACAAATGGGTTTTCTTTGGAATAATAATTTGAAGTTAAAAGGGCAAATGAAATACTGTACCTGAATCCCAGTATACAACTTTTTTTTTTTCTGCAACAAAAGTGAGCGTAAATTAAAAATTTTATTTTGGTGGCAGTGTTCACTTTATAAATAATTCATTCTAAAACAAGAAAGAATGAGGCAAGGGGAACACTTTTTTATTGCTAAAAACTTTTCTCTGATCAAAATCATGGAACAATTCTCTGACCAAGGTTTTTCATCAGTGTTGGAGTTTTTAAATTATTGGTTCCCCTTTAAAAATATTATTGGTACATGGGACACAAGCTTACAAATGTTTGGGAGTTGGGTTACCTTACTAAGATAAACCTCTGTCCCAAACCATGTCCAAAGTGGGGGGCCGGGGGGCCGGGGGCGGGCCTGTCAGGCCTTTTTTGTTTTGGGTCCAAAGGGGCAGCCCCCCCCCCCTCCCTCCCCCTCCCTCCTTTTCCCTTCCCAAAAGGGGGCCCGCAGGAACCAAGGCCCAGTTTCAGGGCATCCCCGCTTCCCACACGGGGGACTCAATCCCCCAGGGGTTTCCCTCATGTCTTTTTTGGTTAGCCCCCCCCTTTCCTTGGCCGCCCCGAAAAAACTCACCTTTCCAGCGAGCCCAACCATGCGCGGGTTCATCCCATGTACCACGGGGGGGGTGTCAGGGGGGGAAAAGTTGGAAAAGCAGAGCTGGCTGGTAACCACCACCAGGGCAGAGGGGGGGAGAAAAAGAGAAACTAGGGGGGGGTGGGGGGCCTGGGCCAATGGGGGGGCCAGTGCGGGGAGTGATCTCCGGCCCCCCTTTTCCACCTCCCCCTTTCCAGTCCGGCAAAACACCGCCGCCACCCCCAAGAGGTAGGGAGGGGGAAGGGGCCCTTTTTTTTTTTCACCCCTTTGGCTTCGGCTGCCGTTTTTCTCCCCCCCCTCCCCCCTTTCTCCCTCCCGCTGCCCCCAATTCGGACCCACCGGGTTCCATCACCCTCCGAGCCACGCAAGAAGCACCGTCTTGCCCCCCCCCCCCGACCCGGAATCGTGAAACCACCTCCCGACCAACGCACATTTACTCAAGGAATTGTTTCCTGCCATCCCCCTCTGGGGGGGCTGACCAGTTGACCATTTTTCCAGGGGGATCCCAGTTAATCCTTGGTCCCCACCTTGCAGCTCCCTTTTTTCCTCCACTGCACGGGATGCCACAACTTGCCCAAAAGAAGGGGGCCCAAGGGTGGGGCCAGCACCCCTAAAGGGGCCCCCAAAGGACAACGGCGAGCCTCCGGCGACCAGCGATGGCCTCCATGGCCACGACGCCAATGGACCCAGACCCAGGTGCAGACCCCAAGCCCCTCCGGGCCCCACCTATGATAAGGCCACTAGGGATTGGTGGATCCAATCTTCTTAAATTCCACAAATTTCAAACGGGGCCTTTGTCATTTGCAAAGTACTTATTATTTGAAAAACTTTTTTTTAAAAATGATTATTAGGCTGAGGGGTTGGGGTGTCTCAAATCCCAATGTGCTGCCAGCCTGCGTCCCCAGGGGGCCCAGGTAGACCTTCTTGATGTTTGCGGGGGGGGGGTGTTTCTCATGGATGGGCGCTTTTAGACTACAGGTGTTGGCAGCGAAGGTGCTATCCTATTGGCAGCAGTTGGGATCAAAGGGGCAAGGCCCTGTATGCCACTGTTCCTGGAGGACTGCCTGACGGCCCCTCCTTGCAGAAGGGTCTGTATTTTAAAAAAATTTTTTAATGTTAACATAAATAAATAACAACAACTGCAACTATGCCCAAAAATAATACTAATGATTCGCCATTTCACCAAGGGGCAAACCCTAGGGGAACTGATTTTGGGGTACTGATGCCAGTGTAAAAGGTTTTGATGTGAAAAATCCTAAAACCTCTCTTTAAAGTGCGGGTTATTCCATTTTTTTGAAAGTTGTACATGGTACCTCGACTACCAATTTAATCTGTTCCGAAGCATGCTCTTAATCGGACTACCTTAAATCGGGCCCCCCTATCTAAATTTTTTAAAAAAATTTTAAAAATAAAAAAATGAAAAAAAATTAAGTTTGAGTGACCACCAAAATTTAAGGTTTGGCATTTAAAATGCCAACAGTTTTCCACTCTAATAAATTTGCCTTAAGTCGAGCTGCTCTTAAATCAGGGTACCACGTATTTCCGTTTTTGCAAATGTATATTTTTTGTATTGCACTTGCAAAAGAAACCCCTTTCCCCAAAAAACATCTCCAAAAATGACAGGCCTATGAAAGTCGGTCGGGAAATTTTATGGAACAATGTATTTTCACTGAAGTGGGATTTTAAAGTTTTGGGTTTTTTTTTGTTTTTTAAAAAAGAGTGAGGAGGGAATTGAAACAAGCAGAATGGGGAAAAGTCACCATATAGGCATGAGCAATCGGGAAAAATTTAAATGTTATTTTTTGGTGGTCAGGCAGCAGGGGTCATGAAAAGCGTTTCCGGGACAGAAAAACTTTCCTTGCAGTTACTGTTGTTTATATTTTATGCTTTCCCCGTTGAAATACAGCTTGTACTCGGGAAAAATTTTCTTTTTGAGTACACAAAAAACACTGCTTAATTTTCAGGGAGAAACTTTTACACAATTTTATTTTGTTTTTTACAAAATATCTCCAGTTTTTTTATTAAAAAAATTGTTTTTTTTTGAAAGTATTTTGTGAAAAGGGTTACCCGGTCCGGGCCCCGATGTAGAGAAGTAAAAAAAAGATAATGATAGGCAAAAAAATGCTGATTTTTTTCTTAAATAAAAAAACAAAACAAGCAAATCTCATTGCAAGACCATGGTACAGTTGTACTAAAAACTTTTAATAAACTCATCTGGCAAATTGTTTTTAAAAAGCCATGTGCTTGTGTGGCGGTTTTCGTAAATCCCCTGTTCAGGCCCCCCAAACAAAAAGTGAATAACAAAAAAAAATATTTCTCCCCGCTATTGTTCAGGACTTGCTGTGTTCAGTTTTTAAAAATGAGATTTTATAAAAGTTATCTTTGGAAATAAAAGACTTTCACGTATTCTAGAAATTTTAAGTTTTATATCTTCAAGGACAATACAATGCAATTTGTATTAAAAATATCCCGGGGTTTTTTGGAATAATTGCCAGATCACAATTATTATATTAAATGCTGAAACATGGGTGTGCCGAGTAGGGTATTTATGCATACACTCTAGCCCATTCCAGAGTATATGCCCCTTTCATGCTATCTTCAAGCTACTCTTACTTTTTAAAACCCTTTTGTTCTACTCTCTAGCTTTTTCCCACAATTTAACACAAATAAAATAAAAAAAAATCAAGACACTTACTTATTAGGGGCACATGTGGGAATTTTGTTTGGGATCCTTTGGCAAAATCCCTTTTCGCCCCCAATAGGTTTTCTAGAGTTCATTCAAAAATACGTTATATTCTTTTTAAGATCTTTTCCACCCCCACAGCCATACTTGCAGCGTCCGGGGGTGGGAGCATTTTCCCAAAAACCCCACCCCCCTCTCTCATGTCTGAACTTGTTGGAAGTCGGGTTTTTTTTCAAGGGGATTTTTCCCTTTCCTTTGGCCCCCTCTCCCCCCATGCCCTTCCCCTTTCTCTGTGCCCCTTTCGCCCCCTCAGCACGTTGTTAAATTTTGACGTCTTGAGGCACAACTTTTTGGTTGCAGGATTTACGTAGGGTCTGCCTTTGCATTTTCTTTTATAGGATGAAGAGTTTTTTAAAATGAGTGGAAAAAGGATCTGTCCCGGAAAGATACTCCCATTTGCTTCCTTTGGGCTTGGAGGCCCAGAGGGGGAGTGGGGGTTCGTTTTCCCGCTTTGTTTTTAAATCTCTCGTGCAAACCTAACAGCACTCCCTGAGAACGCTCCAACAATACGTGCCGGGGACCTGTGCAAAAGGGGGGCCGGCGGCAAGGGAAGGGCACGCCGAGAAGGTGGCTGTGGAGAGGGGGAAAACCCCTTGAAAACAACAGCTTCCAGGCAAGTACAGGGGCCCCTTTAAAAAAATATGTCTCTCTATGGTGGTAAAAAGGGGGCGTGAAAAATTAAAATTAAAAAGGGCCCGGAAAAAGACCCAAATGGGGGGGGGGAAAGTTTTCCCCCCATTTTTTTTTCCCCGAAGCTTTTTGGTATTTCCCCCGAAAAAAACTGGAAAATTGAAAAAAAAAAAGAAAACAACATGGTCAAGTCTTGCGCACACGCCTCTGACCCCCTTCTTCTTGCCTTCAGATCCCTTCTTTCTGCACTGTGAAATAAACTGGGCTATTTGGAAACACTCCACCAAAACATGAATAAACTGACTTTTTGAAAAATTAAGAACTTGTTAAAACTGGGTAAACCCTTTTTTTTTGAAGTCCAAAAAACATGTTAGTGACTGAAACAACAAGTAACTGCAGAAAAAGAGACTGCAACTGATCGATAATTTTTTAAGGTCAGAAATGATTCAGATTAAATTTATGTCCATTTATTGAAATTTAGTCCCCATCTTTTTTTTTTCTTTTTCCCTTTCAAATTATTTTTAAGAACTGAGATTTTTATTTTATTTTTTTTTTAAAATGTGGGAGAAAAAATGAATAATTGTTATTCTGGATTTTTTTAAATTGTTTCATAAATTTTTTTTTTGTTCCACAAAACTAGTAAACGTCAGAGATTGTTTTCTCATTTGTTACAAAAAAACAAAAATATTTTTTAAAAATAAATTTTGTTTGCAAAATTTTTTGGACACACTTTTTTTTAAATAGCAGTTGTGAGATTTTTATGCCAAGTCAAATTTTTCCATAAACATATTTTATGTTTTTACAGAATGACTTTTAAACTGTAAAGGGCGGGGTAAGCGTCTATGTAGCATTTTTTTTTAAATTTTCCAAAAATTTGCGTTCCCCCCCCCAAAAAAACTTTTTCCCGAACTTTTAAATCTTTTGGGAAAAGTCTTCCATACCCCCGGGGCACTGCAATAACGTTTGTCTTATGGATGAGGAAAGGATCAACACTGAAGCGAAAAGAGGGGCCTGCACTGCCTACCACAATGTATAAAAAAAACTCTCAATTTTTATCCCAAAATTTTAGAAAAAATACATCTTTTAAAAAGGAAAAACACTGTAGTCTTTCGTGGGGGGCCACTGTGGGCCGAATGCTAGACTGTCAGGGCAGGGGTTTTGATGCCTGAAATATACAGAAAAGTTTAGACCCCAGGGGAAAATCAAAAATATGTTTTACCCGCTGGGGATTTATCCCAAATTTCTTTTCCCCTGAAACCAGACAATCATTCCCTTCATATCAAATCCACTCAATATCAAAATATAAGTTTTTCCATTGTTTTTATAATACACAACACACCCATCAATTCCCCAAGGGGAAAAATTTTTCTGCCTTCTTCTGTGTTCCTAAGCAAAAAATTAAAAATCCTAAACATAAAAAAGATCCCAAAATCTTACAGCAATGAAAAAAACGGGCATAAATGCTTTGATAGAAATTCATCCCGCAACTTGAAAAAGCTATTTCAGATCTTGTAATACTAATTTTACTCATGGGGAACTGGACTTCTTTTCTTGAATTGAAAAAAAATCCAGTTGCATGGGTCAACTTTCAATACCCTCAAACTGGATGACTGAGCATCTTCACAGAATCTTACAATATAAAAAAGAGAAATCCCCCCCCCAAAACTGAAGTTGTTTCAAAATTTAAATAGCTTCTAATTTAAATTTTCTAATGGGCAGTAACTTACATTCCCAAAACCAAAATGTAGATAGATTCTAAAATGCCCAATCTTTAAAATTAAAATACACTAAAAAAATAACTTTTTTAACCTTAAACAATTAGGAAAAAAAACACTAAAAAATTTTTGCGTGCTCAACCCCAATTTAAAGGCCCCTTTTGGGCAAAAAGAAAAGTTTTTTTTTAAAAAAAGTCGCCGGGGCCAAAACCTATGAACTATGGATAGAATCCATATTGCAAGATGCGGCTTTTGGGAAAAGAAAATGCTGCTGTGCTCCTGCATGGGCGCGAATCTGGGGGGTTTGGGGGATGCATTTTTTTTGTTTTTTTTCTTTTTGCCTTTCCCTTGAACTTAAAACATTTAAAAAAGTCCCGGGGTCCAGGCCCTTGGGGGCACAACAATTTTTTTAATTAAAAAAATTTGTTGCTCTGCAGTATTTTTTAAATCCATAGATTTGTAACCCAGAATTTGGCAAACTGCTACTATAATGATAAAACATTGTTTTGATCAAAATGGAAGAATAAAGGCCCGAGAGCAGGGCTGAAACTAAAATATTGGAAAACCAGAATGTTTTTAATACCAAGGACTGAAAATACAGAGATCAAATAATATTGCCACCTCCATTTTCATGTTTCACATAAACAGTTCAATGTTTTTGGGGCTTATGGTAAGGCCTCCCCACCTACCAGGGTTTAGGGACCGACCCACCCTTTCGTAATGAAAATCGCGATATGCAGAAGAGTCGGGGGGGGGCCTGCCTGGGGGGGGGGGGGGCAACGAGGGGTCTGTACTTTCCCCAGGGTCTTGAACGGCCTCAAGGGCCCTTCCCCGGGTTTGGAGGCTCCCCCAAAAGGGCCCCTCCCTCCGAACGGGAAGGGCTTTTGGTTGCTGAAAATCATTTCGAGGCCCCACAGGCCTAGAAAGGAGCCCTTTTGGGGGCCCAGAAGGCCCGAGAAGGCCCTTGCGGGCCCATTTTGGGGGAGCCCCATTCCTTTGGGGAAGTATGGAGGCCTAAACAGGCCTTTGCCCCTTACCCCAGGGGTCTTTTTTAGTACTTACGCGGTCCCGCGATTAACTGCAAAAGGGCAGGGGGGGTACTGTCATGGGTTGGAAAACTCCTTAATTTCTTACAATGAAAAAAAAAAGTATTACTCGATCTCAATTTTAAAAAAACTTCCCTTTTGGGGTACTTTTTCTGTCTCCCATGTTAAGAAAACAAAATTTCACATCTTGACAGGTCATAGATTTTAGAGTTTTTTGATAAAACGGGGGATATTAGTCCTTTCCAAAACAGTACAGGCTCTTCCCCCCCCCCCCCCCCAATTTATTTTGCACACATTTCAGGGCAAAACTTTCAATGCTTTTTCTTAAATTTCTCAAAAATTTTTCCGAATTTCCAAATAACATAGCGCAGAAATTTTTGGAAAGCATAAAGATAATTCATAAAAAAAGCGCAGAGGACATTTAAGGCAGAAAAAAATGAGAATGGAAAATAATGAAATAGTGAGGAGGGGAAAAAGGAACTTAAACGACCCTTTTCAATGGGAAGTTTGTATTTTAATTGCTAACACTTTTAAAGATATCTTTAAATTAAGTAAATATGTGTTGTTACTGGTCCAGATTGCCCCGAAATAAACCTTTTCTTGCTGTGAAGAAACCATTGCTTTAAATATTTGAATGAGACTGTAAAAACACATAAGGTTTTTTAATTCAAAGAATCAAAATGATTTGAAGTTTTTGGGAAAGGGTGTTTAAATAAATAACAAAGATTAAGTCCCATATGCTTTTTTCAGGCCTACATGGAAAAAGGGGTTTTGGGAAATTCCTTGTTTGGATAATAGGGCTTCTTAAAAGAATGTTCAGATCTGTATTATAAGTTGAAATTTGAAAAAGGATTTAATGTCAGTTTTTATTTATTTATTTTTTTTATTTTTTAATTTTTTATTTATTTATTTATTTATTTATTTATTTTTTTATTTATTTATTTTAAACGCCAAATTTCCCAAAAGGGACTTGGGGGTTTTACAAAAGAAAATAAATGAATCACCAATTAAAACAAAAAAACAAAGTAAAGAAAGCAAAAATAAACTAAAAAACACTATGGGAAGGGCACAAACCTAGCAAGAGGGAAAAATAAGAGGTGGCGAAAAAATACAAAAGACAGGGCAACAAAAAATTGTATCACTGATTTCCGAAAGCTTCCTAAAAAGCAAAGGGCTTTAAATTTTTTTTTAAAACTGCCCGGGACTCAAAATGACGCCTTTTGGGAAGGGAGCTTGTTACACATTGCGGGGGGCCCAACCCCCAAAAGGCCGATTATGGATGACAACTCAGCCCTCCCCCGGGGGGGCCATGGCAAGCGAAAGTGCCAAGGATCTCTGGTGAGATGGGGGCCCATGCGATCTTTTGGGGATTCACTCTGCCAGATAACTAGGGTCCAAGACAGGAGGGTTTTGTAAACCAAAAAACCCTACCTTTAACCATCCGGAGGCAATGGTACCTGCAGGCGGGCAGAATTGGTGTGATGTGGTCAAAGTGACCTGCACCAGTCACCAAAACCCGCGCTGCCCCACTTTCACAAAAGTTCAAGGGAGTCTCACAAGGTAGAACGGTAGAAGGCCACTTGGACATGCAGCCCCCTGGGGGCTCCAGGGAAATGCATTCCAAAAACAACACCCAGACTCCTCGCACTATCAACCAGCTGGGGAATGTAGATTTCCCCCCCCCCCAGACTTGGGGTGGACCCCTTACCGATCCAGTCCCCCCCGAAAGGAAGGGGCCCAAATGCCTCCATTGCAGAATGGGGAAAAAGGAGATTTTAGCTGTGTGTCATTGGGGTACTGGGACGCAAGGCCCCCTATTCCGGGGAAACCCCAAACCCTTATCATAAAATGTTGAAAACATGGGGGAGTTCCTGACCCCGAGGCACCCCACAAGAGAGTTAAACCAAGAGATACAAATTCCCCACCCCCGGTTCCTTGCTGGGCAGGCTCCCGAGAAAAGGGGAGCCTGCCCAGGGGGATACAGTGGCGACGGTATCAAAGCCCGACAGATCAAAAGGGGCAACAAGGTAACAGCCCCGTCACCCTCCCCAAGAGGTCAACCCCCCAATTCGCCAGGGCAGTCTCAGTCCGTGAAAGTGGGCCTGAACCCAGACGGAAGGGATCCAGGACATATCTTTCCCTTTAGGAACTATTGGAACCACTTTGGGGGCGATCCGCTCCACCACCTTGCCCCCTGGGGGGAACATTGGCAATCAGACAATAACTACCCATAACATAGGGGGGCCAGGACAGGTTTTTTTTCGATGGGCTTGACCACCGTCTCCTTCACCATTGGGAAAAATCTCATCCCCGAAGGAGGGGTGGCAAGGTAACAGCCCATTCGGCATACCCCCCCCGGCAATCTTAATAAACCGGATGGCAAGGGTTTGGGGAAAGGGAAGTTACGGGGCCCACGCGGACTAATGCCCTGGAGGAATCATGGGGTCACATGCCCAAACTCAACAAAACAAGAGAGGGGGTGCAGCACCAGCCATTAAAACGGACAGACATGCAACCACAGTCCCGATCGGCATGGGTGGGCCCCTATTTTGACTTTTAAAATTTTCCAAAGACCACAAATGAAATCACTAGAGGGGGCCCAGGGGACCAGATTTTGGGGAATTCGAACCACCGGAACAACTCCCTTTTTTTTGAGGCCCCACCAATACTTAGGGAGGCAAAACATTTTTTTAGCTCCCTGATTTCTCCAAGTATGCGGGACACACAAACCGCAGCCCTCAAGGCTCCCTTCCCTTTCTTTATTGCCTGAACTCCACCGTAAACCAAGTGAAGAATGGGCTTGGCACGGATAAAAGGGGCTTGGGGGGGATCCGGGGACAACCCCAGCGGCGCCGCATGCCCCCCAACAAACCGGGGGAGTTGACGGGGGCTTTCAGCCAGTCCACCCAGAAAACCCCCCAAAGACATCCAGAAACCAACAAGCCTGCAGGGTGGCCCAATGAAAGGGGCAAACTTCCCCAGGGAGGGGCAGTGATTCCCAAAAAAAAGTCAGTAAATTTTTGGGTCTGGGTTTAACAAGTGAGGGAAAAATATTAATAGAGCCCAAAAAGCTAATGTAATCACAACTTGCTAATTGATCAAATCACTTTCTGATGTTTTTCCCGAGAGCCATAGCTCCATCCAGGCTTGATGATTTTAAATTTTTTGACAGAATTGTGTCTTTTAGTGAAAATAAGCTATTTGAAAAAAGCTTTATGTAGTATTTAATATCTCTCTTTCTGGTGTGGACTATCTTTAAAAAAATTTCTTCATTAATGTTGGCTTAGGTTTTTGTTGTTGCGGAAATTGGTTCTGATACAAAATTTTTTAAAAGTAGGGGAATATATAAGGACAAATATACATTCCAAAACATTACCTTTCTTTTTGACCACAAATGACTAATGCAGGTTATTTTGGGCCCAAACAATAATAAAATAGTTTGGGTTAATAATCTTTTTTAGGTTTTTGTTGATTGCAAAGTGTATAATAAAGAATAATTGCAAACATAGACCAGGCTAATAATTTAAATAAATTTTTTTTTGACAGTAGCTGGCTGGGTAGCTCAGTGGTTCAGGTTCTAGCGAGAGTTAGGGGGAATTTAATTCCCCCGGGGGGGCCCCTGAAGTAGAGCCACCTTTTTGCTTGGCAACTTACAGCCAGGTGCTCCCAGAAGAAGGGGAAAGGCAAACCACTTTTGATTACTTCCGTCTACCTAGAAAACCCTAGGCGCCATAAATCAGAATTGATTGATGACACCTGATTTTCCTTTGATTTGTACCCGGGGGCTTGGGGTTCGACTCAATGACTTTAAGGCCACTTCCAACTTCATGGTTTTTTGATTCTTTCAAGTGTTTATTACCCGTTTTCCCCTTTTTACCCTCTGTTTTTTTCTACACCAAAAGCGTAAAAAAAGGACCATTGTATTTTTTTTTTTACAAAGTGTTTTTGTCACCCCCTTGTCTGAAGGGATTTGTTTCCCAAACATTATCAGAAATGGTTTTTGTACCAAGTGTTGTATAAACAAATTGTGGGCCCATATATTAATCTTTACATGTTTTTGCATAAATGAATGAAATTTGTGTTTTAGTCTTCTTAACAGTTATATTTAAAAAGAGTAAGCTGTTTAGAATTGTTTTGGGCAAACAACAAACAGAAGATAAACAGGTTTTATTTTTTATACTTTTAAATAGTATAAAACTCAAGTATAAGTCAAAAAGGGCCCCTAATTTAACACCCCCCCCCCAACTAGGGAAATGTATTTTACTCAGTAAAGTCTAGGGGGGGAAATGCAGTAGGGGCCCGCACTCCTCCTTTTTTAGCGGGGGAGTGGTGTGTGATGTTTTTAAAAGAATTTTAGCCACTGGCAAGTGCTTGGTCGTGGCTAAAAGCATTTTAAACATCCGCACCGCCCCCTGTAGCAAGGGGGGTCATGAGAAGCGGCACGCAATTTTTTAAAATACTTTTAGCCACCCCCCCCAAAACACTTGCCCCAAGGGGTAAAGTATTTACCCAATATAATTTTTAGGGCCCCTTTTTTTAGCCCAAAATTGGGGGGGAAAAACTAGGCTTATATTTGAATATATACAGTAATTGTCATATCATGGGACCCTTGAATTACCCAAAACTTTTTACAATTAAAAAAATTGACTTTCGAAGGAAATAAATTTGGGAAAAGGATTTTTAAAAAAACCCAGTTACAAAGGGAAAACCACTTCCGTTATTTTTTTTAGTATGAAGTTCCACCTTTTGGAGGCAGGGGAGTGTGGTGTGTGGGTGTGGTTGTGTGTACACACACACAACCCACACACACACACACAAACACACACACACACACACACACACACACACACACACACCAAAACCCCACCACACACATCAAAGGAGTCAAAAGCTGCCTCCGAGCCCCACCAAAACAGATCCGACCCGTAAAAAACACTTTCTGGGGGGGCTGGGAAGCAGCCTTTGGTGCCCTTGATCGAGGAGATCATTGAAGCGGCAGGCGGCGGGGAGGAGAGGGCGATCCTGCTTCCGTCACCTCCCCTCTACTTTGGGGCCCCAAGTAATAAATTTTTAGTGAATTTTTAATGAAATGCACAGTTTGGGCTATCAAAATCAGTGTTGGGGGGTGCTGCAAGAACAGCCTTTGGGGTGCTGTTGCTTCAGGGAGTTGGACACCCCTTTTATGCAATGAAAACCAATTAATCTGTTCCCCTTTTTTTGGGCCTTTTTTTTCCCAAACCCCGAATGGATTGATTTTCATGATTCCTATGGGAAACTGCAATTAACTTAAAAAATTTGACTTCCGAAATGCATTCAGAATGAATAAAATTTTTAAAACGGGGTACCACTGTATTAGTAATAGATGCTTGTTTGGGTTTTTGGGAAACCTTTTTTTTATTTCATCTTTCTATTATTTCAGTGTTCTCAAATTTCCAGTTCAGGCTCTCGTTTTAAAAAAAAAACAATCCAAAAAACCTTTTTTATCCATTTCATTGATAATGTTGTGCTGTTTCTCTGTCTCAAAAAGTTAGGTACTTTAAAATTCCAGGGAATATTTAAAAATAAAACTGTAGAAGAAATTTGTCCTTAGAAAGCAGGGGGTTGGGTTTTTGCTCTGCTAGCAATAAGGGCCATTTTCTTTTGAAGTGGAAGTTGCTAATCCTTTTTTGGCCTATTCAAGTGGTTAAGTCCCTTTAGTAAGGTTTTTTCTTGATTATATTGTTACTGCAAGGATCCCCCTTTTGGGGAAAGGGCTCTCTTGTTTATTCCCCGATTATGGATGGTCTCTCTTACAGTGCAACACCCCTGTGTGAGTTTGTTTGTCTTTACCCCACTGCTCCTTAAAAAAGGGCCTAAGGTGCTTACCTAATTAAAAACAAAGTTTTTAAAGCAAGACAATGATATACAAAGGTTCTTACATCACCAAGGACAAATGGGAAAGTTAAAAACAAGTACTGTAGATACAAAAAAATCAAACAAATACCACTCTGAGAAAGGTAAATAAAAGCAATACTAAAAACACTTTTAAAGAGCAAGATATAACAATCAATTTTAAAAAACCCATCCTGGGAGCCAGTTCAAGATGAGAGTGGCAAGAAGGTCATCTCTCTTTCCCCTCCAGACACACCTCGAAAATTTAAAAAGAGAGAAAGACCTCCCTTTGATTTTAACACTCAAGAGGTTCATAATGGAGATATGGTCCTTGGATAGGTTGAACACAAGCCATTTGAACCCTTTATCCCTTAAAACCAAACGTTAATTATACAGGAAAATGGATCAGCAGCTAGAGGAACTGCTTAATCAGAGGGTTTTTTGATCTCTGTATCCTGCCCCGGACGTAACCCCCCCCGTTTTTGTTTTGGACCCCTAAGTTTCCAAAAAACTTTCTAAGGCGTAAACCAGAAGAATGCGACAAGACTTGTGACCATGGGAAACAGGAACAAAAATACAGATTTTAACAACTAAAGAAGAAGTTTGAGACTGTAAGTCCCAGAATTCCTGTTCTAGAAGTTCCGCCGACCCATACCAAATGGGCCCCCCGGGGAAAGGACAGGGTCTGGAGCAATTCTTTTTCTAACATGCAGCTAGGCCAGCTCTATAGCCATGTTGACGAACTTATGGCACGGGGCCAAAGTGGGGACTCAGAACCCTTCTGGGCCCCCGGCATCCCCCTTCACAGACACCTGTGTTAGTTAAATTTCGTCTTGGCCTTTTGAACATTGGTGGGTTTTGAATCACAAATTTGGGGACTCTCTCTAAAAAGGTTCCCATCACGCCATATAGCTTCAAAAACTTTTCCCAGATGGTATAATTTCAATGTGGGTATAGCAGGTGGGAATCCCAGAATGGAGAATTTTTGAATCATCTATGTCTCTGTTATCTCCCTTTGGAAGTTCTGAAGTGAGGAGCCTGACCTTATTAAATTCCCGAATCAACTGGGGCATCTGGCAAAACCTAAAAGCATGCTTTTTAGGGATCTGGAAGTTTAGTAGGGAACGGACTTCTTTTTCTTGAAATAAAAGTTTCGCTGTCTCCCCAACACTTCATCATCTGAATACGTGTGGTGTCCTCCATCTTTAATCATCTTTGGCCCCCTTGTACCCTGGTTGAATAGGCTCATAAGATGGGCCTGAATAGGTTTTTGTTGGGGGGACAATAGTACTATAGCCTTAAGGTGAAAATTGGCCAAGGACTAACCTTTTAAATAGGGGGCTTAGATGGCCATGGTGGGGAAGGGTTTTTGATTTGTTGGGTATTGTTAAAAGCACACCCGTAAGTAGAGGTAGATGTGCTTGAGGCCCCCCCCCTCTGTTGAAGAGGGGTTTTTTGAGGTAAAAACAGCAAGAAGGAAAAGGGCTCCTTGGGCCCCCCCAACAGACCTGGGACGTAGTCCCTTGATTGCTTTTTATAGAAAAAGAAATGGTTGTGGGAAAACTGTGGGAAATATCCCTTTACTTAGACTGGGGGTTTTCTCCAAAATCTTTTTAGTTGGTGTTGTAATGAATCCCCCGTGCTTTGAAACACTTGACTTTTCAGTTTTGATTTTAGGTACTGGATTTGCACCTTTCCCCTTATTTTAGAGGACTTAGTTAGTGCCCCAAAGGGAAATAGAGCAACTTTTAATTTATTTTTTATTTTTGACCTATTTGAAAATTTTTGTTCTCTGTAGGGGAAATTTGGGGTCTTTTTAAAAAAACTAGGTCGTTGTGTGTTAGCAATTACAAAGCATAACTTTTCAAAATACTTTTTAAAGGCACTTTTAAAAAAACATACAAAAAAGTTCATTTCAATGTGGTTGGTTTGGGAAGTGATTGAAAAGGATTCAAAAAACCTGGGTTGAATCCCCCAGCATGGAAACTCACAAGAAATTGGGCTGGATAAAACTAATATTATTAATCACCTCGAAAGCCATGATAAGGCCGCTGTACCCCAGGTTAAAATAAAACCCTTTGGGGTTACAAAAAAGAAATTAGTAGAAATGGGGGTGCTTCGGTTAAGAAAAATTTCGGGGATGCCCTGGATTACATTTTTCCCCGTTGGGGTTGCGAAAAAAATTACCCAGGATGCATTGCACCCCCGTAGTTTGGGAAGTGTTGGGGGGGTTGGGGATTTTTTTTTATTTAGTTTTGGAGGCATTCTGGACATTTTTGCAGAAGGTTTTGGGGCTCTTTGGACTTTTTTTGTGCATTTCTCAGCGGTGGAAAGTAGGGGGTCGATCCTTCATTGCTTTTGTACATGTTCTGTCATTCTCATTGTGGGGGGGGAATTTGGCTTTTTTTCTGACCTCTGGGGAGTTATTAGTTTTCCGGGATTCCTATGGGAAACTAAGTTTTTATTTAAAAAAAAATTTTAGGATACAAAAAGTCCCCGGAGAAAGATTAAAATTACTTAAACCGAGGGGAATGTACATCAGTTTTTACTTTAATCACATCACACACACTATACAAAGTATACCCTTTTCTTTTTTTAAAAGCTGTGTGTTTTAAATTTTTCTTCTAGGCTGTTTTCCCCCCTATCCAATTGATAAAATGGAGCCTTAATTTAGTTTATTCAAATTTTGGGAGTAGAACAGGCATAGTTTTCGTCAAATTTGTTTCATTAAAAGGGTCATCAGAGGACTGCAGTTCTTTGCTCGCATCTGAATGAAACTGTTTTCTGCCCACCCCGTTTTTTTTTAAACTGCAATAGATTTCAGGGTAGAAAACTTAAAATATAGCTGTACAAAAACATTATTTTAGTGATCACCACAGCTTTCACCCCAGAAAAAAAACAAACGTTGTAGATGCCTTTCATAGATTTTAAAAAAAAGCTTGTTGAGGTAAATAGTTCTAGAAGTGGAAAAGACCCAAAGTAACGAGTTTGGGACAGGTTAGAGAAGCAAAGTATATCTTTTATACCAATACTGGATTATTTTGCAGAGTTAAATATATCATAAAATCCTATCTTTTTCTTCCCCTTTGCCTAGGTGGAATTTCCAAGCATTTTCTCAATTAATTCCCAATATTTCCTTTTTCTCATTTGAGTAAATTGAAATATAACCGAACTATGCATGTCTTGAAATCTTTTTAATTCGTTGAGAGATTGTTATACCATGTGTGCGATGTAAAGTTCGGAAATTTTTCTTTAAAATAACAAGGCTTTTTGTGCAGTAATAAAGCGCAGTTTAAAATATAAGTTTTTTAATATTTTCTGGAGCTGTTTATGTGAGAATTTTTTGTAAAAAGAAAAAATGTCTGACGGGGGCATTTTCCCCCCAGACGGATGGCGGGTATCCAGCGCTTGCTTAATGTAGGAAAAAAAATTTGAAATACTGTTTTAAGATACCAAAACGTGATAAAAGATCATAAACCTTTGGGGGAGGAAGGTTGAAACGTTATTTTTAGGGGGAGAAAAACAAGAATTACTGAAGCAGTAAATTTTTTCGCTTTTTCCCCGAAGTCAGTCCCAGGCAGACGGGCTGTGAGAGACTGTGAGAGTGTTTTTTTTTTGTTTTGAGGTTTAAAAAGAAAAAAAAAAAATTTTTTACTTGGTTTTTTGCTGCCCCCCAAAAAAAAAGGGGCCCCTACTTATAAAAAAGGGGGTCGAAAACCCCTAGACCCCTGTATCAACGAGCTGTCTTGAGAGAGCGAAGTGCTGTTGAGTGACAAAAAGGCGCTGATTCGGCAAAGTGCCAGCAATCAGCCAGTTTCTCAAGGGGTTCAAAAACTTGAAAGCGGGAAGTCAGTCCTTATCAAATCAGTTCAAAAAGATGTAACTTTACTATCGAAGCCCTTTTCCCATCCTTATCATACAGATAAAGACCAAAGGGAAGGACCTTTTACAAGAAATACAAACCCTCAGTCCAGGTATTTAAAAAGGGCATTGAACTGAAAAAACTAAAAAAAATCAATCAATTTCAAATCTAGCCCCCAAGAAGAAAGAGCTATCGCGCACAGATGAAGAGATCGATCCCATAAGCGGAAGCTTATCTTATGGGGTTTATTCTGAAGGTTAATCTAAATTTAAATTTAAATTTTTAAACCCAGGAAAAAAAAAAGAAAAAAGAAATCCCATTTGGCTTTAATTCTACCCCCCCCAACATCTTGGAGACTGATATTAAAAGGTTACACTATATAGGTAGTGCATAAAAGCTACCCCAACCCCAATTCTTATTAGATTTACTTCTTATGCCATGAAAGAACAACTGATGTCAACTTTAGGGCAAAGCCTGACCTGCTAAAGCGTGAGGGAAGAGTTTCAAGTTTACCAGGATATCTCCGGGGATTTTTTAATGGAAAAAAACTGAACCTGAAAAACAAATGCTCAAAGAAACAACAACTTAGATACAACTGGGGATTCCCATCTTTCCAATTTGTGGAAGGGTAAAAACTCTACCAAAATCTACTTTTTGGGAAGGGGGTTGAACAACTTCTCAAGGCAGGGGAACATTCAAATCGAGAAGAAAGAGAACTCCAAATTCACTCGCAGTGAAGACAGTGTCCCCCTTTTAATCTTTAAATTTTCATGGGCAAAAAAAAGGAGACCGATTTGAAGAGTATTGCACTACAGAAGACAGCCCTCCTTTTCTCTCTCTCCCTGCTCCCCTTCCCTCCCTCCCGTTTTTTTTTTTTTTTATATTCCCCCTTTTTTTTTTTGCCCATTTTTTTTTTTTTTGGTTATATTTGGATTGCCCGCCCCATAATTCTCCACCCCATCCTTTTCCCTTACCCTTATTTTTTCCCCAGTAATCTTTTTTTTTTTCCCCCCCTATTTTTCTTTTTTTTTTTTTTTATTTTTAAAATTATTGTTTGGTTTTTTTGGGGGGGGAGGGGACTGAGGGAGAAAAAGGAGGTGAATGAAGGATTTTAAAAAATTTACATTATTATGTTATCTTTTTCTTTAATTTTTTTTTTTAATTTTCAGTATACAACTGAAAACAAGATTAGACGGGTTTTTAACGTAACTTAGAGTTCTAATCATTTTTTAGCCATCGGGAAGGTTATGGGTGCTTTCCCCCCTCCTCTATAAGGGCGATACAGGATGTGTATGAAGCCAAGGGGGATGGGGAACAGAAAAATAAATGTGGGGGTGGGGTTTTTGGGTAATTTTTTGTCTTTTTTTTTTTTAATGTAATGTTTGTTTGAATATGTGCACAAAGAGACGTTCCAGTCGATAATAGAATAAAAAATAGGGGTAGACTGTTGAAATTGTACATTGAATGCCAAGGGTCAGGACTGTCACGAAGAGAAACAGAATAAGTCATTAATTAAAGAAGAAAAAACCGGTCGCTTTCTTAAAAGAAAACACCAAGCGAAAGAGGGCCCAAAAAACGAACTGAAACTCCCCAACATCAACATCATAAAAAAATTTTTTGGTAATCAAAAGAAAGGGGGGGGTGCAATCTTATACAAAGCACTGTGATGTATTGTTGAAAAAAATGTGAAAGTTTTGGGAAAAGGTAGATATATTTTCTTGGCCAAAATGGACTAGAAAAAATTTAAAAATTTTGAAAATGTTTATGCCCAAAGCTAATCAAAAACCTGTTTTACAAAGAGGTATGGGAGAGATAGAAAAGGTACGAAAGGACATTGATTTTGGCAGGAGATTTCAACAGGGTTATGGACAAAATAAAAGAAAAAAACAATGACTGGGAAAGGAAACTTCAGGGCTAGACTAAATTTAACAAAATTCATGAAATAAAACTAAAGGATGTTTGGAGAGTTTAAAAGGGGCGATGAAAGAAAATTTATTTTTTATTCATCACCCATAAACTTACTCAAGAATAGATTTTATATTTATCTCACAAATTTTGCTATCTAAAGTTTAAACAAATTAGAATTGATAAAAATTTCTGATCAGCCAAAAGTCATTGAAATAGAAAAAAAAAAAATTTTTAAGGAAGAAAGAAGGGGGGCAAAACCCCAGAATTTTTAAACCCCAGTACAGTAAAAAAAAATACAAAGAAAAGGCTAGAAACCGGGAAAAAATGAAAAGGGTGGGGTAAAAATGGGAGTTTTTGGGGCACTTGAAGGCAGCGGCTAGGGGTTAATAATAAAAGAAAGTGTATTTTTAAAAGTGGTCAGCAAAAAAAAAAAAATTGGAGGCTACTATGCAGACTTGAATCTCAATTTTTTCTAACCAAAGACAAAAATTTTTTAATTCAGGTTGAGGCCAAAAGGGAATTAGAAGTATAGTCTACAAAAAACCCCAAAGAAATCTATATATTTGAAAAGAAAAATTTTCGAATACAGTAAAAAAAACTAAAAATGCTAGAAAATTAGCACAGAAAAGGAAAAAAAAAAAGCATGAAAGGGAAGGGTAAAGGGTTTAAAAACGGAATATTTCTATCAAAAGAAAGAAAAATTAAAAGTATTCAAGAATTTACAAAATTTATTCAGCAAAGAAAAGTAAGGAAGTTTGGAACAATATATTGACAAAAATTTAAAAGAAGAAGGGGAAAGAAGATAGGCTTGAAAAGGAAAAAGTATTAAAGAGAGGAGATAGACGATGTTATAAATAAGCAAAGAAGCCCAAAATCCCGGGGATACGGATTGGGACCCGAATTTTACAAGGTATTCAATCAATGTTAATTCCTAGTTAAAAAAACTTTATAATGAGATTTGGAGGGCGAGCAAGTTCCTTCCCCCTTTGGAAACTACCTTAATATTTTAATTTCAAACCAATAAAGATCCAACAGTGTTTGGGCCTAAGACCAATATCATTTTAAAAACAAGATGCCAAGTTTTTACGCAATTCTACCAAAAGAATGTACACATTTTTAGACAAATAATTAAAAGAAGACCAAACGGCTTTATCAAAGGTTACAAATGCAGACACTGTAAGAAGATCTTTAATTTTTTTTATGAAAGGGGGAAAATCACAGGGTAAAAACATGCATTTTTGTCTTAAATTTTTTTAAAGCCTTTGTTGTGTCCAATGGCCGCGTTAAACTTTTTTATTTAAATGGGGATTTTGGGGGAAAAATTTCTAATGTAATAAACCAAATCTATTCTCATGTACCTCTCAAACATTTTCAATGATGGATGACAGAAAAAAATTCCCTAGGCCCAGGGAAAAAGACAGGGGTTTCCCCCTTTTTCGCCAGTTTGTTTTGATGTGATAGAGTACTAGCTAATGCAATAAGGGGGGACCAATTATTAAAGGATGGGGTAAGGAAGGGGAAGATAAAAACGTTTATTTGCGGATGCGCTTTGTTAACAATAAAAAAAACCGGGGAGAAAAAAAAATTAAGAATAAAAGCCCCCTCTAAAGGGAATTTTTGAAAAAAACCCGGGTTATTTTCAATGGCAGAAAACAAAATCATGCTTTTCCCAAACAGGAAAATGGCTGGAAGGATCTCCCAAATTACGAACTGAAAAATTTTTAAATGTATAAAAACCCTGGGATACTTTTAGATAAAGAATTAGCAAACGAAAAAAACGAAAAAATTTCACAAAAAAAGGAAGAGATTAGAATAAATTACAAAATTACTCCAAATTTAAAAATTTTCATGGTTTGGTAGAATAGAAATGGTTAAAATGAAAATACTTCCCCAAAATAAAATTTTTTTTTTAGAATGTTACCATTCAATTTACAGAAATTGAAAAATTTAAATTTATCAAATCTTTTAAATAAATTTTGCAAAAGGTGGAAAAAAAGCAAGAAAAAATAAAAAATTTTGGTAAGATCCCAAAAAGAGGGAGGTATAGGTTACCTAAACTTAGAATTTTTTTTATTTCATAGTAATAGTTTCTCCTTGGGGGGGGAAAACTATTTTAAAAACCCAAAACTAATATGGTGGGAACATCAAACAGAGGAACTAAATGAAGACATAAAAAAAAATCTGTATAGTTTCCCCCAAAAAAGGGAAAAATTACCCCCAAATTAAAAATCTCTTCTAAGTTCCCTATTGATCTCTTGGAAAAGATGGAAAGAAATTGATACAGGTAGGGTTCCCCCCTTTGGGGGGTGATCGATCGATAAATTTCCCCACGAACAGAAGAAATTGGGGGATTTTTAAATTAAAGGAAAAGGGGAAAAACTAAAAATTGGATTAAAAAGATACATCAAAAAAAAGAAATTAAACGATCTGCAAAACCCGGGGAAATTTTCCTGGTTGAATTACGCTCAGTTAGAAAGCTGGCGAAAGAATGGATTAGGAGAAATACAAACTTAGAGGTATAACAAAAAATTTAGCAAATTTTTGTCAACAATGAATCAGAGAAAGGAAAAAAAGGGAAAGGAAAAAGTTGGGGAAAAATTTTATAAAAAAAATTTAGATTCATTTGAGAAAAAGGGGAAAAAACAATAAGAGAGCTATGGAAAAAAAGCATAGAGAAAGAAATAAATAATGACGAATGGGAAAAGAATTTGGAAAATTTTAGGATTTAACGGTCATTTTTAGTCAGAATAAAAAAAAAACTACTTCAAACGTTTTAAGATGGTATATGACTCCCGTCAGAATGAATAGAATGAATCCCAAATATTCTAAAACTCTGCTGGAAAAGCGAAAAAAAAAACAAAACCCCCCATTTTCATTTTTTGGTGGGAATGTAAATAGTTCAAAAGTTTTGGCAAGAGATTAGAGGAATAAGAGAAAAAATCAAACGATATTAAAAGTGTACGGAAATTGCTTTGTTATCATTACCATCTATAATTAAAAAGATGTGAAAATAAAGAATTAATAGCAACTTATGACAGGAGGGTAGACTGATTTTTGCAGGGAAATGGAAATTTAAATCAGACCTTTAAAATTGTGAATGGTAAAGGAAGTGTTGGGCAAGCCTTAAATGATAAACTATCTTGTAAAAAAAAAGTTTTTTAGAGGTGAAATAAAAAAAAAAAATTTTCTATGATGTTTTGGGGGGAAATTTTTTAGTCATGTATTATTAAAAGGGAAGGGATACAACCAAATTTTAACCCCCAAACATTCTGGGGTAAAGGGCCTTAAGAAGCCTTTGGAAGAAAAAAAAAAAAAAAAGATGAAGAAGAAAGAGAAGATGCAAGAAAACCGGACGGTTTCTTTTTGGGGGGGTGGGGGGGGACTTTTATTGTTTATGATTGTCTATTACTGTTTTTTTTTAAATTTTTTATTTTTGTTATTTTGTCTTTTTTTTGTTCAATAAAAAAAAAATTCAAAAAAAAAAAAAAAAGAAAAAAAATGTTGACAAAGTTATGCCCGATATAACTTTAGTCATGCAATAATGGAGAGCAGCTCCGAAAGAGGGGATTCACTATAGTGCCCCCCCTTTTATCTGCCCCCGAATTTTGGATGGTGAGAGAATTTGGTAGAGGGGAAAAAAGAGAATGTCTTGTTGCAGATATTGCATGTAGAGAAAAATCATTTTTTTTTTTGAATAAGCTAGGAGGGTTTTTCCTTTTTCAGGGAGGATCCAATTTGATCTGGTAATGAAAGTTTTAGACAAAAAAAGTATATGAATATGTGGAAGTAAAACAGACAATACATTTTACATTTTGTTCTAAAGTATTTGGTGCTTATAAATACTGTAGACGTTACTAAAACTGACCCTCCCCTGCCCGGGAAAGCTTTTCAGTTTTTGAAGTTAGATATTCTTGGTAAAAGGTAAATTTCTTCCCGGCTTCCCCTTTGGCATGAAATGCTTAGTCAGTGATACGCTTGACATGATTTACCAATACGGGGCCCCCAAACCATAGGTCAACTTTGAGACAACCCATCTGAGTAAAAAAGTGAAATTTTTCTCACTATAATGATTTTTTAAAAAAAATTATGTTCCAAAAATTGGGGGTTCACTTTCATCTGTAAATTGCCTTGTACAAGCCCGCAAAAATAACAAATTTGCGCTTTTCTTTCAAAATTTAAAAGGAAAAACAAGAAGGAAATAATGGGACAGAAACATTTTTTTCAAAAGGAAGAAAGAAAAGGAGGGGGGGAAAGAGTACTTTGCCTAAGTTCTATAAAAGGGTTTTTAGGGTTTTAAAAAAATTTTCTGTGGACAAGATTTTGAGCCATGAGAAAGGGAAAAAAACATACAGCCTTCCCATGGGTGCAGACAAGGTGATTCTGGAGGTTCTGTTGGGGGAGAAGGGGGTTTCCCTTTCCTTTTCCCAAAAAAAAAGAGAATACAAATGGAAAGTGACCCCTGTTGAAATGGGAGATCTGTACTGTCAGGCCCGATAGGGGTGTCCAGAAGGTGTGTTGTCTCCCTGACACCAAAATCTGAACGTAACAAAGTTTACCAAGATTCATCAGGCCCGCTGATCATTATCCAGACCATTCTAGGACATACCTGTCAAGTTTCCCGTATTGGTTGGGAAACTCCTGTTTTCACCCTTTTCCCCGCTGTCTTCCCGGATCATTTATTTTCCCGAAATGTCCCATATTCCCCACCCTACCCAACCCCTCTGCTCTGAGAGCGAAATGAGCGACGTGAGCAGCACACTGACTGCACACTGCTTCCCCTTCACCCAAGTGGGGCAGTTCAAAGTGGGAGGGCTGCAGCACGGCCCCCCACTCTCTCACCCGCTGCCCAGCTGATGGGCGTGCGGCTCCACACCTTTCCTTGTCTGCCAGCCCGGGCCAGAGTCCACAGCAAACAGAAGGGGGGTCCAAGGCTGGGGAAGAGGGGTTGAGCTGGTTCGGCAGTAGCAAACGGGAGGGCTGCAGCAATCCCCTACCTACCCACCCATTGCCTGCCCCGCTGCTCAGAGGTTCCGGCGTTGGACGAGTTGGCAAGCTTCTTGCCATTTCTCCCCCTTCCTGCATGCCCACATGTTGCTCCTAAGGCCAGAGAGCCTAGGGATTCCCCTTATGCCAGAGGGACATTGGCTGGGTAGCTGGATGCCCCCCTCCTCCGCCTCCTCCCCCTCGCAGCGGGTGTCAAAAAATTATCCTTATTTTTATATCCAAAACTTGACAGGTATGCTCTAGGAACAAATGGGGACTGCCAGATACCTCCTTCCTCATACTGTGAGTGACTGTGCTTCTCTGGGTAGAAAGGCTAAGGATCTTGAAGCACAGATGTTTTTAAATCATTCTTTTTTAAAAAGTTGCAGCCTAAGAAGAGAGGCAGGAACTCTGGAATGATTGGCTGTAGAAATGGTGTTGTTGAGAAAGGTTGCAGTTCTTGGACTGTGACCTGCACTTCCATGAAGGATTTCTGGCAACAGATGTGTTACATCTCACAGGACTTGAGAAAACATTTTTTGGTAGAGTCTAGCAAACCACAGGTTTGCAAGAAGAGGAACGAAATGATATTCCAGAGGATAGGTGAACACGAAGTGCCAAGGACAGGGCAAGTCACATGTACCCAAAATCTCCAAAGGAAAGTCTTTAGTCAACTTGGGTTTGCCTCTCCTGATACTGTACACATTGGTGCCTGTTGCAGGAAGATTTTAGATATAGCGCTTCATAGTTTTAAAACAGGATATCAGCTGTAGTATCTCCTGCACAGGGAATGGGGAAAACAAACAAGATGAGCTTGAATTATTAAATCTTATTTACTTATATTTGTAAGATCATTTAATAGGCATCAAAGTGATTATGGTGTCATTTTCTGGAGGGGACATCAGAATGCCCTCTATAAGGTTCCTGATCTACAGACCTCTTATGAGAAACGTATCGATTCATGTTCTTCACACATCTGACAGAAAATTACGTCTGATAATATAATTATTATTGCAATTTTTTTGCTCTGCAATTAACTTTCTTGCATTTTCCTGTTAAGTATTTTTATCAAAAATCTGTAATTGACAATGGTGCGAATGAAGAATTATTCAAAATAAAAGACTAAATGGAAGGGGGGAAAGGAGGAGTATATGTGAAAAATTATGCACACCTACAAGGAGATCAGTGATTTGGAGTATGCAAGACTAGTGAACAATAGGGGCGTCACTATCAGCATCTGCCACATAATTTCAGAATTCTTTGATGATGTTTTTTCAGGTTATATTCTAACGTTCAAAGAGAAGACCAATAATAGTAATGGGAGATTACAGCAACTTGTATGTATTGAGAAGAAAGACCCCCCCCCCCCCAATTTGCCTTTCTGACAACATCTTCATCTTCTGAGAGGTTAAAGAAGAAGGGGCAAGGGGACCATTTATTCTGCATCTAGGCCTCACCAAGAACTGGCCAACAAAATGGAAGTTGTGGGAGCTTTGGTTGAAAGTGACAATGCCATCTTGTGATTCAATACAGTGAGAGAAAAGGGAAAGCTGAGAATAATGTGGCATTTTTTTTGTAAAAAAGAAGAAAGCAAATTAATTTTGGTAAAGCTAAAGAAATACTTGATGAGATCCTATGGTTGGAAGCACTCAAAGAAGAGGAAGTTCACAGAGAATGGGATTTTCTTAAACACTAGCCCCTTAAAGGACCTATCTAAGAAAATTAATTTGGAGAAGTAAAGTTAAAGGACTGAAAATCTTTAAAAGCATCCATGTTTTTAGATGCAGAAGGGGGCAAAACCTGGGAATGAGCTCAAATGCACAGGGGTAATTTATCCAGTATTTTTTGACAAGCCCCAAAAGGAGCGTTTGTTCGTTCACTGAGAAAATTGAAATGGGTAGCAAAAAAAGAGAATTACTGAGCATTTGCTTTCCTCTCTTTTCCCCCCAAATGAAAAATGTTTTATCTTAGTTAGTGAAATTAGAATAAATAAGGCAGCAAAGGGGTGCTGAAAAGTTTTTAAAAAGATTTAAAAAAATTTCAGGTCGGGACATATAAACTTCACCCAAAGGGGATAAAAAATGAACTTTCGGGTTGAAATCTCAGAGTCTCTCTTTATATTTTGATAACTTTTAGAAAATGTATGGCCCTTGAAAATTGGGGATTTGGGCCCCGGATTGTCCACATTTTTTAAAAAGGAAGAAAAGGATCGGGGCCCGTGAGGAAAACCCTTTTAAAAAATGGTACCCAAACTGAAATTCAAAACCCAGTAATTTACCAAAAAGGCCAAAAAATCAATCAACCTAAATACGGGTGGCTATGACAGGGCAAGGGGTGCCCCACAGAAAGTCTCCAAGGCCACCTTTGGCCCCCGTCCCGTAGGTTCGCCAGCACTGAATGGGAAACTATCAACAATCCAAGTTAATAGTAATCCGAAAAGTAGTAAAAATTTAGATCATTAAAAATTTAAATCTGTGAGTGCAGAAAGAATTTGATGGTTACGAAAGTAGCGTGCCTTTCTCAACAAGTCATCCCAAAATTTAAAAATGAGTCCTTTTTTAATGATTTACAAGCTTTGAAGTGAGAGGAAGACTATAAATGCAGTGTGGCTTGACCCAAATTGGCTTGACAAATTACCCCCTTTAATTCATTTTGTTATTTATTAAAAAAATGGCTAGAGACAGTATGTTGTTAAGTATTTTGCAACAATTTTAGGGCCCCAGTGAAAAGTGTTCACCCGTGGGTCATTTTTTATGGGGGAGAGACCTGAACCATGGGCTCAGATTTTCTGTAGGTTCCGCCCCGGGTGATTTAGTTTGGAATTTCTTGCTTCATCAGGGGGTGGGGGCCAGTTATGCTTGGGATGCCTTCTAGCCCCATAAATTTGGGAAATTCTATCTGAGCGTGTATGTTACCCTTTAAATGAGTGTGTTATGGCAAGGCCCTTTCTGAATTCCTCTCCATTTTTTAATAGGGGTATCTTTGTGCTTATAGTGTTCCCACTTCCCTCCCTGTTTTTTGCACAATACTGATTAACATTTGGTGGTGAAATTTTTTTTTTTTCCACATCAATGTCACTAATAACATAAGGCAGTATTTGAAGCTTACTGTATTTTTTGTAAGTGTAATATGAGCAAAGGAGTATGTATGTTAAGAGAAAGTTTGAAAAGGGAAATGGTGGGAGGGGAAATCCAGTTGCCCCTCTCCTGCTCTTTTTGAATTTTCCTAAGGACCCTATTTTTATGTATTATAGCTGGTGAGATTGTGTTTTTTTGTCGGCAAAACAAAGCGTATCCCACAAAGGGAATTCTAAAAAAGGGGGCGACCAAAGAAAAAAATTATAACTTTAAAAATAGACTTTTGGGTCAGCATCAAATTGGAACAAGTATGTAGACAGTCTGCTTTTGCCCAATGCAAATTTGGCAGAATTTGGGCAAAGGGTTTTCAGGATTTTTAAAAAAAAAAAGCTGTTTAAAAAACAACCAGTGCGAAAACAAAAAGACCCCCGTGTCAATCCCCAGTTTTAGAAAGAATGGCTCCCTATTTAAAATTTAAAAAAAAACAATCTTGATTCAGAATCCTTGGTTTCGAGCATAAAAAAACCCGAAGATGCTTGTAACCCAAAAAACACTTGTATATCAAAGCAAATTTTCCCATAAGAAATATGGAACTAAGAGATTTGTTCTGGGGGCCCCATAGACCAATAAGTACACTCAGCATGCCCCAAAACCACAAAAGTTGTTCTAGAAGTCCACATTCACACCCTGGTTTAGGTACCCGCCAAGAATATCTGTACTTGGGACTAACAACTGGATTTCTTGTTTTTAATGAACAAAAATAAAATGCAATTTGTAGCTTTGGGCCCTGTGGGTGGGCCTGTGCCCAAACCTCCAGCAGTTTTTGCAGGGGCCCGGCACAGGCTGGCCACCCTCTGTCCCAACTGGGGGGCGTTCTAGCCCTTGCTGCAGAGCCCGGGTGTGGTTCCCTGGCGCTGTGGGTGCCCGGGTCCCCGTTTAAAAAAATTTTT
>JAWVWN010004774.1:0-63720 GCA_037367305.1 Phrynocephalus vlangalii | reverse complement strand
CTGTCAATCGCTGAAAGCAGTGCCTATGTTTAAACGTTAAAAAATTTCTCTCAAAGAATATTGAAATTTAAACTGCTTCATTTTTTTGTAGTTGAATTTTGGTGGAAAAAGGGAAAGGGGGGGAATTTTTTTTTTCGGGCGGGAAAAAATCATAGACCCCTTTAAATAAAGTTTTTTTTTTTAAGTAATAGCAGATGCCCTTACCAATGTGATGGTTCATAGGGTGGATAAAATACTGGGGAGTGTGGTTCCTTTGATACTGAATGTGAGCAAGCCCAGGGAAATTTTAGGCAAAAACCACAAGAGCTTTTAATTGCATATTTTAACAATATTGAAAAAGGGCCCCAAATGTCTTAAGTCTTTTTTTTATAAAGGGGGGCTTAATTTCCTGCAGTCTCACCATTCTTTTTGCCCTTTTTCTTCACCTTTTTTAGTTGGACAGTATCTTTTTTTAATGAAAGCAGCAATCAAAAAACTATGCAGAGCATTAAAACACTTTTTTACACCGTAGGTAAACCCCCCCCTTTTTGATAGGCAGTATGAAATTCCCTTTTAAAATTTTTGTCCCCCTTTTTTGGGGTTTTTCCCCAGCATGGGCGGGGTTTTTTTTTCGCACTTAGTGCATGATGGGTCCACTTTTAACTGAGTTTTCCACCAGGCCCCCCATCTCTTTCCCCTTGCCATTTCACTACGATTTCATACTGTGTTCGTGTGTATTTGTTTACATGAGCATAACTTTTACACTTAGTTCTTTTGAAACTCTGTTATTATTTATTGCTCAGGCTTTTAGTTGGAGGGATCCTTTTGGTGTGCCCATCAAATCCGACCCCTTTCTTCTTGAGCTTGTTGAGTAATTTGGTGTGCATACCTCAAATAAAGGTGACTCCAGCTGCCTTGTTTTGTCTGTTAAGGTGATTGAATGGTTGAATAAAGCTAATCTCAATTATAATGTGGTGGTATCTTTTTTTTGTAGATCCTAGTGCTAATCCCACATGCATGGAAGAGAGAGTGGCTCACGAAGCTTTCCAGTTAGAGAAGCGCCTTAGCCTCCTGTCCCACACAGGTTTCCATGGCAGTGGAGGTAAGGACATCATATAATTCAGGGTGTGTGTGTGTGTCTTTTAAAGCATCTGTGTTCTTAAACGCTGAAGGGCTTAGACAGATAATATCCATCATCCCAGCTTTAGAAAGATAATGGAAAAGGAATCGTCACTGTATCATTCAGCAGCTGGAATCCTGTTGCTCAGCACTGTGAGGTGTGACTGGAGAAGCCCCTTGAATGAGTAAAATGTACAGCAGAGTAGATTCACAAAATCTCCACTGAGCTATTAAGCCTACTCTAGTGAAGCAACAGGATTTCAGCTAGCCTCTTTGTAGGTCCGCATTGTCCTTGAGATTGTGATGTTGATGTTTATGGCATGCTGGTGGGGATCAAGGACAGTATCATAAAATTCAAGTTAGAGGTGTTCACTAAGAGATTCCACCTGCCACTGCCAATCCCTGTGAGAACTGTCATCACCTAGGTTTGACAGGTGTCAGAATCAGCTTGGCGGAGAATCTAAAAAGAAAGTGTTGGTCATAGCAGGGGTTTATAAAGGTTAAGTGTTATTGTTCTGATCCAGGAAAGATCCTGCTGTGTGTTGTGGAAGAATTACCCTGGAGTGGATTGGTGTCAGATAGGGTTCGCCCATTTGCTTTTCTGGTTTTTTTGGACTACAAATTTGGACTACACCAGACAAACAGAAGGACACCTAAACGTGGATCATGGAGAAGAAAGGTGTGACCTGGAAGGCTTCATGGCCTGCGTCAAAAAGGAAGCTTTTTGCTTGCTTGCTAGGGATTTCCTTTTGGAATAAGAAGCTAGGCTGAGCTAGGCAATGACCCCTTCCAGCATTGGTCTGTGTCCCCAGGCGAGCCACTTCTGGTGTTTGTAGTAGTTGGTCAGGTGGGACTTCCAGAATAGAGAATTCTGGAGTTTGTAGTAAACAAACACACATGCAAGCCCCAGCAAATATCACATTCCTAATGTGAGAGGATTCACTGGGTATGATGAAGCAAGCATTGAAGAAGGAAATACTGTAGCCATAAAAGCATCATTAATACTGGGAGTTGAGTCATGGCTACTGGACTTCTTTTTTGAGAGATAGAAACATTTCGCTGTTCATCCAAACAGCTTCATCGGTCTGAATACAGCTAGTGCAAGTAGTCCTTCTTATAGTCAGCTTGACCTCTTGTCCCCTGGTCTGATTGGCTCATAAGATGAACAACAGCCTGAATAGGCTCGTTAGGGAGACATTAGTGTCCATGGCCTTAAGGTAAACAATGGCTTAAGGTGCTGAAACCCATCAAGAATGGGTCGTTAGCTGTGACCTTGGTGGTGAAGGCTCTTTGATTTGCCTGGGTACTTTGGAAAGTACAGCTTGATAAGTAGCAGATAGACTATGCCGTAGCCCACCACCTCTGTTGAGGGAGGGATTTTCAATGCTAACATGAATGGCTTCCCTTATTCCTCTCTCAAACCACCTCTCTTCTTTGTCTAATATGTGTACATCCTCATCTTTGAAAGAGTGGCCTTTGTCCTTCAAATGGAGGTGTACTGCTGATTCTGGTCCTGAGCTGTTACCCCTCCTATGTTGGGCCATTCTTCTGTTTAATGGCTGTTTAGTTTCTCCGATGTAGAGGTCTGAACACTCTTCACTGCATTGGACTGCATATACTATATTGCTCCTTTTATGGTTTGGTATCGGATCCTTTGGGTGGACAAGTCTCTGCCTTAGTGTGTTCCTGGGTTTGAAATAAACAGGGATGTGGTGTTTGCCAAAAATCCTTTTAAGCTTCTCCGACACTCCCGCCATGTAAGGAATGACCAGGTTCTTCCGTCGGGTCTGGGTCTCAGACTGATCCCTTGTTCTTCTGGGATGGCCCACTGCTTTGTTGAAGGCCCACTTTGGATATCCACAGGCCATTCAGACCAGGGGACAAGAGGTCAAGCTGACTATAAGAACGACTACTTGCACTAGCTGTATTCAGACCGATGAAGCTGTTTGGATGAACAGCGAAACGTTTCTATCTCTCAAAAAAGAAGTCCAGTAGCCATGACTCAACTCCCAGTTAAACGCACCTGGATGACTGAGAATCTTCACAGACGTCATTAATACTTTCACCCAGGGCATTCAACCTTCAAAATTGTTTAGCCCTGAAGATACCCCAGTCCTTCATCTCCCTTGCCAAACTCTGAAGTGCCTTATGAATTATGAGAGTTAGCCCATATATTGTCTTGTTTTCCCCATGAGCAACCATTTGTACGTTAATAACTCATCTGCTTTTTTTCATATTAGGTGAAGACCGAAGTTTATCAAGTTCATCTTCAGATACAAGCCACTCTGATGCTAGCCTTGGGAGCAGGTTGAGCATGTGGCCTGACCAGTCTTCCTCAGCTAGTACTTCTCAAGAGAGTCATGGATTGGCTGCAGCAAAATGCATTCACATTGGGGAGGAGAAAGCCCATTCAGAAGGTACCCGCAGCGTCACCAAGCCACCTCCTAAGCTTCTTCGCTCTAGACAACTACAGGAAATAGGCCGCCAGAGTTCCTCTGACAGTGGAATAGCTACTGGGAGCCATTCTTCCTACTCTGGAAGTTTATCTTCCTATGCTGGGAGCTTGGACATTTGCCATGGTGATGAATTTGGGTCACTGTTGAGCCTACCACTGAACCCTCCTTCAGACCAGAATGTGTGCACCTGCCCACCTGCAGAGCATCAGAGAACCCTTGGTCTGGAATACCAGGTTCCTAGCTCTCTTAGACATACTTACGACACACCCAGGAGTTTGTTACAGCTATCTCCCAAAGATGTACAACGTTCACGTACAAATTCTTCATTCTTCAAGGACCAGGTACCTCAAGGGATTAGTGACCAGAACATAGTGTCACCACACCTGGAACCTCAAGTTGCTCAGGGACATGGCCAAGAGAAAAGGACACAGGCAGCCTTTCCCCTAGAAAATACCAAAGACTCATTCCCCAAAGAGAGCACAGATCAACCTTTCAAGGCGGCCACATCCAAGGCAGCAAGGACAGGGGTTAGAGTCTAGAAGTACTGAGGTAACACGACTTAGTGGGGCCTGTAGCACCACATGTGAAATATGCAGCTCTTCTATAGGGACAATGCAAGCTGTCTTTTCATCTTGTCCAGTTTGTGGCGGGCTAAAGGTAAGTAGGTGCAGAGAGCACATACTAAATACTGTATTATTTAATAGGACTTTGTATATTTATGACTAAATAAATGTTAATTAGTTCAATAACTATCAGAAGAATTTTGCAAAATTGACAGTTAACTTTTACTTTGTTTGCTGCATTTATCTCTCTCCCTTCTTTCATAGTGGTGTACTTGGGCTTCCTGTGTAGTCTCTGACCACAGACTCAAACAAGTTGAGCAGTAGCAAGGTCACTGTGCCATGTGCCTTTGTGCTGACTGAGTCTAAGACGAGCATGATGGCAATTGTAGTCAATCCCTTATGGAGCATGCAGGAAGCTTTCCCTAAGGAAATAGGTGTAAAGCTAGCAGGATGTTTCTCATAGAATCATAGAGTTGGAAGAGACCTCAAGGGACATCCAGTCCAACCCCCTGTCATGCAGGAACCCCCATCACAGTACTCCCGACAGATAGCCATCCAGCCTCTGCTTAAAAACCTCCACAGAAGGAGACTCCACCACCCTTCATGGCAGCATATTCTACTGCTGAACAGCTGTAACTGTCAGGAAGTTCTTCCTGATGTTCAAATGGAATCTCTTTCCCTGTCGTTTGAAACCATTGCCCGAGTCCTAGTCTCTGAAGCCATGGAAAACAAGCCAGCCCCCTTTTCGCTATGACATCCTTTCAAAGCTATCGTATCCCCTCTCAACCTTCTCTTTGTAAGGCTAAACATTCCCGGTTCCCTAAGCTACTCCTTGTAAGACATATGCTCCAGACCTTTAACCATCCTGGTCACCCTCCTCTGGACCCACTGGAGGATGTCAACATCCATTTAAAATAGAGGAGTGAAGAACTGAATACATTACTCCAGGTGTCGACTGACAAGAGGTACTACCACTGCACTAGATCAAGACACAATGGTTCTCTTGAAGCAACCAAGAATCACATTGTTTTTCTTGGGTGCTGCATCACACTGCTGACTCATTTTCAGTTTGTTTTCCACCAAGACTCCCAGTCATCCAGATCATACTACAGGTGGTCTCAAAAATGCTTACATGCCTTTGGCTTGGATCTATGCTTTACCATTTTAGAGAGCCAAGGATGTCCCTGAAGATTAAGGCTGTAAAATTTGGAAGGAGGAAGTGTTTCTCTCAAAATGGTAGAAACACTTTATTACACCAAGAGAATCCTAGCAGGCATTTTGAGAGCACTTATAGTATGAGAAACAGTCTGTTTGCTACCTTGTGATTACATTTTATTATTTTATTCCCTTTGGGCAGCCTTCCCACATGTTCCATATGAAGTAGTCTACAATAGCTATGATGACCCTCCATGGGCTCAGGATGACAAGAGTTGTAGTTTTAAACCCCTGAAGAGCGCCAGATTAAAGATGAGCACCTTAGGTAGCAGCATGATTCAGCTGTTTCAGATACCTTGATATATACCAGTATGTGAAAAAGTGTCTTGCAGAGCATTGTTTTAAGTTATATGCAAATCAAAGGTTTAAGTAAAATTATTGGGGGTCTTATATCATTCAGTGCCTGGTGACTGTGCTGATATACATAATACATATGCAAAATGGTCAGTCCCTTTCAAAATCAGCTATGGATTGAGACGGAGGTGTTTTATATTGTGGAGCGTATCTCCCAAAGGTCGGTGCTGGCCAGACTCGCCAGATCCTCCTTGGCAAGCTCTCTTCAGGTGGCCACCCCCAGGGAGGCCCATCAGGTTTCCATGCACAACTGGGCCTTCTCAGTGGCCAGCCCAACCATATGGAATAAATTGTCCAGCGAGATCCGCCTGGTCCAATCTCGATCAGCCTTTAAGAAAGCTCTCAAAACTTGGCTGTTTAAAGAAGCTTACGACGATCACTAGTGTTTGTCCTGTGCTCCCTGTGTTCAATGTTGTTCTGGTTATTATCTCTTTTTGCCTCTTGCTGGGTTCCTGGTATTTTTCCTTTTCTTTCTTTCTTTCTTTCTTTCTTTCTTTCTTTCTTTCTTTCTTTCTTTCTTTCTTTCTTTCTTTCCTCTTGTTTATTATTTGATTTGAACTTGTTGTGTTTTAAGTGTATATATGTTGTTCTTTTGTTAACCCCCCCCCAGAGTTCTATTCTGGAAAATTGGTGCGGTATATAAATATAAAACTAACTCACTAACTGAATAAATAAATAATTTCTAGAATATTCAGTGTTCAAAGGCTAGTGCACCAGAAAACCAGCAAGAATCAGTGGTTGCCTCATAATCGGCTTTTAATTTTCCAGAGATATCTGGATGGTCACTGTGTGAAGCAAGACGGGTTGACAGTATTCTCCACATTTATTTTTGCATTATGTATTTATTTCATTCCTAGGTTGCCTTTCTCTCTTTTAGGGGACCTAAGGCAGCTCACAATGATTGAAACAAGTCAGAGTAGATACACAATGAAACCTTATATAATGCCTTATTTGCCCATGTTGCAGTTTTTACCTATTATAGTATTTTTGTAGCAAATAGAAATTCAATAGGTGACATTTTTATGGAGTTGCATATATATAAGTTATTTTTTTAAAAAATCTGAATTTCTGCTAATCAACATATCTGTTAAATGCACAGGAACCTAGTTCTCTCCATCATAGCCGTATTAGTGTGTTTCTGATTATCTGGGCCCAAAGGACTGAACATGTTAAATATGGGAGATCTTGGTTTCTTTTCTGCCTTGTGCAACAGCAGTAATTGTAACATTCATTTACCTCCAGTCCTTCTGCTGTTTCTGTCACCTTCAATGTAGGATTGTTTTGGCATGGTTGTTTTGCCCCATTTGTATAGTAGTTGCCATGAGATTCCTCCACATTACTGGGCAATGATGATGCTGAGGCGTTACTGAAATCGTGAAAATTGTTACTTGGCTTCTAGCATGAGCAAAGGCGATTTGCCTGGATATCTTAGTAAGTTGAATACCTGGCTGTGGAGCTCGAGGTCTGCTTCTGAAGGGAAAAGCCAGCTTGTGTAGCCTTGGATGCTCTGTGTATCTACTCAAGAGTGGCCCCAGCAGATGGGAAGGGCAAACCACTTTTGAGCACTCTGTACTCCGAAAACCTTGGACAGGGTTGCTGTAAGTCATAATTGACTTCATGGCGTGTAATTGGCTATGATCATCCTCAGAAGCAGCTGTAAATAAAGAAAAGGAAGAGAAGGGAGCAAGGCCATGGGGCCACTTGTGAAGATAAGCAGCTCCCTTCTTCAAAAACGTGACAGTATTTTTCACCACAGCCGCAGAATAGGCACAAGGATATAAGATTCTGTTTATATAAATCCATACCATTCTATTTCAGAAAAAGACGTGCTCTGAGAATACCATTTTTTAAAATTAAATAATTTTATTAGTTTTGAGGAGGAAAAGGGGATAAGGGGGAAGGAAGAAAGGGGAATAGACTATAAAAAGTTACATTGAATATATCAAGTCAAAAATAATTGTACATGCTAAAAAAATAATATCACAATACAGTGGTCCCTTGTATAACAAACAGCTTGGATAACATAAAATTTGTACAACATAAAAAATTCCGGAGATAGGGGAAATTTGCTTAACATAATCGCCTGTGGGGAAAATCCGTACAACATAAAAATGGGATCACTCCGTTTTCAATGCATTCCTATGGGGATTTGTATAAAGGAAAATTTGCTTAACATAATTTCATTTGGAACAAATTAATTCCTTTATACAAGGTACCACTGTACTAGTAAGTTTGTTACTTCTTGCCATCTTTTTTTGGAGATCTCTTCATAGTCTCCCTTCAGAAATCCGGAGAGCCTGTCGATTTCGATACATTCTCTTATCTTTTCATGAAGATTCCTCTCTGTTGGCGCTTCTGGTTGTTTCCAAAATTTCACATATAGTATCCTTGCTGCAACTATTACATGATGAAGTACATATTTCTGATCATACAAGATATTTATATCTACTATATTTAGTAGAACAAGTTCTGATCGAAGCTCTAACTTAAGAATCTTTCTATAAATAGTTTAACCATTCTCCAATATGTATTTGCCTCTTTACATGTCCACCACATATGATAAAAGGTACCACTATCATGTTTACATTTCCAGCATTTGGGTGAGCAATTATACATCTTTGATAAATGGTGAGGAGAGAAATGCCATCTATAAAACATCTTATAACAATTTTCCTTAAAGGCTATAGATTTAAAAAGTTTTACTATATTCCACAAGGAGTCCCATTTGTTTAAATGGATAGGATAGCCAAAGTTTTCTGCCCATATTATCATAGGGCCTTTTCACACGACACCTAAGATCCGCTGGCCCCTTAAATTCGGACCAAAGATCTTAGGGGTTCGTTGCTCTTCCTTCCTCCCCACCAGAGAAAGAGGGGAAAAATGCAGCTCACCTGGAGGAGCTTCCTGGAACTCCATTTCTCTTCAGTTTCTCTTGTTTCTCTTCTGCTTGCTTTTTTTCCTCCCACCTCTTCTCTTAAAGGGGCAGGAGGAAAAAAAAAACACAAGCAGAAGCCAGGAGAGCCCCGCACTGACCAGATTAAATCCGGACCTGGGGATTTTCACCCACCTCAAGCAGGTACAAGAAAACTGCTGTTTTGTCGTGCTAAGTGGGCGGGGTCGCACTTAATTGTCTGCAAAGTCCGGAGCTGGTGGGAAAACAATTGTAAGGTCCGGACCTTGCAGCCATTTCCTGCGGAGCTTAGGGGTCGTGTATAAAGGCCCATAGTGTCTTTTACCAGTGTATCAATCATTTTCTCATTTAACAAAATAGTATAGAATTTACTAAGAAGCTTTGTATCACCAGAAGATAGTATTTTGTCAAGTGGAGTATCATTAATCATAAATCCTCCCTCTTTAGTGAGGTTTTTAAAATGTGAATATATTTGTTGGTAATTCCACCAGTCTATCTTACGACCTTCAGATATTAATTGTGCAAGTGGCTTCAAGGAGCAGTCAGCATTCAAGAGTTGTCTATAAGTTAAAGATTTAAAAGTTGCAGTTGTATGGGAACCAGTTATCGCTCCTAATGGAGATAGCCACATTGGTACTTTAGGATAGAACTGGTTTTTTTTAATGGGTAACCATATTTTAATTAAAGCATTCCTTATCCAATGTTTTTTGAAAAGGGTGGGTATATTACCCTTGTACCATAAATAATGATGCCAGCCCTTGTCTAAATCATGACCCTCGAGCTGCAATGTTCTATTGTTTGTCATTGAAATCCAGTCTTTAACCCAGGTCATAGCAGCTGCCTTATAATACAACACCAAATTGGGCAGAGCAAAACCACCAGCTTTAGTTCTGTCCTGTAAATAAACATTTCTAATCCTTGCTTTTTTCTTTTGCCATATAAACACACGTATACTTTTTTTCCAGGTCTGAAATGATCTTAAAGTTAGGTAATATAGGTAGATATTGAAATAAAAAGAGCAATTTATGTAAGACAGTCATTTTAACCACAGCGATTCTACCCATTAGTGATAACTGAAGTCTTGACCAAATTTCCAAGTCAGCTTTAATTGCTTTTATCCCCCTAACATAGTTATCTCCAAATAGGGTATTACAACGATTAGACACAGTGATACCTAAGTATTTTGCCTTACTTGCATGTTGGAAGCCTGACAGATTAACCAACTTTTCAGTCATAAGTGGAGTCATATTTTTGGTAAGCAACAGTGTTTTTTCTCTATTAACCTTTAGTCCTGAAATTTTAGAATAGGCATCTAAAGTCTTTAATACCTCTGGAAGAGAGAGCTGTGGATCCTCCATAATGACTAACGGATCATCTGCAAAGGCTTGCACCTTATAGACGTCTCCTTTAATATGGAGACCTTGGATTCCTGGAGTGTTTCTTTTTACATGAAGTAATATTTCTAAAGATAAAATAAACAACAAAGGAGACAGAGGACATCCTTGCCTGGTACCTTTATGTATCATGACTGTATCTGTGAGATAGCCATTTACTACAATTCTAGCGTTTTGTGTAGAATAAATTTGCTCTATAGCTCTTAACATTCTGTGACCACACTGTAGGTAATCTAATTGAGTTTTTAGTAATGACCAAGACATATTGTCAAATGCTTTCTCAGCATTAATGAATGCAAAGGCAGCTTGCTTCTCAGGATGGTATTCATAGTACTCCAACACGTCAAGGAAAGTTCTAACATTAGATTGGAGGTGTCTCTTTGGAGGAAAGACATTTTGATCATGGCATATCAAGGACGATAGGATCATCCACCATCTGTTTGCCAGAATAGTTGCAAATATTTTGTAATCCACGTTTAGTAGAGCAATTGGCCTGTAGTTTTGGATCAGGGCTCTGGATTTCCCTTCTTTGGGGTTCAAAGTTATATGTGATGATTTCCATGAGTGTGGTATATCTTCACCTTCTAAAATAGATGTAAACAGATTTTTCATATTTCCAGAGACTACCTCGGAAAAGTTCTTGTAAAATTGTGCCGGTATTGAATCGGGTCCCAAGGCCTTGTTCATTTTTTGGTGATTAATCGTCTCCGTTATTTCCATCATAGTAATAGGAGCATTCGTCATAGCTCTCTGTTCTTCAGTGAGTTTTGGAAAATTGACTTGTTCTAGATACTGGAAAATGAGAATACCATTTTGTTTTAATATAATGCTATGGGAAATGTAAAAAAAAAAATCTTTCTGGGCTTAAGATAGGAATACATTTGTCACTCCCAAAATTAATGTATGTCTCTCCCCCACCCCTTCACTAGAGACCAAGACAAAGAACACCATCAATGGTACCACACAGTTTAATTTGAAAAAGGTTGAAGAAGCTGATAGACTCTCTCTAAAGTGGGAGGAGCCCCCACTACAGTTTGGCACACGCTCTTAAAGTCTTTAATACAATGGGGGTTCCGACCAGCCCAGTGCTGGGAGCGGCACCTTTGTCAACCCGCCTGGGGGAGACAAGCTGCCCACTAGCCAGGCTGGCCAATGGGGGTTTGCCAGAACACCTGGGAGGATTGGCCAGCTGCCAACCGCTGGGTCACCTGACCTAAGAGTAAAGCCCCATGTAAAGGTTACCGGCGAGGTCAGTGCGCTCTTTGCCTTCTGGGTGCTTGCCTGCCCACCCTCCCCTTGAAGAGAATGAGGTTAGCTGGACGCGTAAGGGCTGGATGGGAATTTTTGGCCATTGCTCTGATTGGCTTTGAGCAGTGGCGTGTTTTCGCCCATCCCATTCTCTTCATCATGGGGTTCCACCTCTATCTCTGGTCACAATTGGCGGTAAGGGCAAGTGGCAAAAAACCCCTCCGGATAGGAGTAGGGAATAGTACCTTGTACAAGGGCAGCCCTTGAATTCCCAAATTAGGTGTAGAAGTCGATATGACAGAGCAGAGTGATTTATGACTCTAGCAGTTAATGGCTTGGGGAGGGCAGTCCACAAATTTTCTGTTGCGGGGGGGGGGGGGCGCTACCACTCCCGGTAATACCCCCTTTATGTCATTTGTAAATACCAGAGAACCACTTCTAGGATAACAGTAGGAAAAATAGTCTTATACAATGTTAATAAATTGTGGCCCAATTTTTATCCCAGAAACATGTCTCATCTCTTTATTTCGGGATGGGTGGACAAAGAGCCATAAAACAGTTCCTCAAGTTTCTACAGCATTGGCTCTTTCTTACTACCTAGCTGTAAAGATTTACTATCCTTTTCAAGTGAACACAGAACATCATCGCTTTTTTGGAGTGCAAATATGAGCTTGCCTGACCTTGTTTGGGATTTGAAGATGAACTTGCTTACTCAGTTCAAATCAGCTCTGCTTTCCTCCTCAGGGTCATGTAACCTTCTGGCTTTCTCTAAAAATTCTACACCTAAAAAAATTCTAGTCGAAACCTGGCCTTATTTTATCATCTTTTATCTGCTGGTTTGTGCCACAGTTGGCACAGTATTGCCTGAACAAGGTACAGTACTGCTAATCATGAGAAAGCTCAGTCTTTCTTCATTGACATTCATTGCTTTTTGTTGAGCAGGTAGGAGCCAGTGGTTTTTTTTTTTTTTTTTTTTTGTAGCACATAGTTTTTCTTCAGTTTCTGGTATGTGTGAACACCTGTATTGGTCCAAAGGGTCAGTACCAGGTGGTCCTTGGTTGATATTGGTAGTGGAGTGTCCTATAGAAAGAAAAAATTGGCAAGTGGAAAAAATTGGCATAGTTTTGAATTGACACAACAGTTGGTGAAACTGCAGTGTTTCTTTGAGAGCAATAAAATGGGGAAAAAAGAAGTGGTTTGAAGGAGAGACAAGCTGTCAATTATTCTTCATCCTTCAGTGACTCAAAACAAACAGACTTAAGAAGGCTGTTCCTGCTGTAGTGGCATAGTGACTGATTTTTTTGCCCATGTTTGATCCGGATGTTTTCCCTTCCTACCTTCTGCCACTTCTACGCCACCCGCCACCCCCCAGCTCGGCTCCTTGGTAGGAGGCTCCACCCTCCCACTCAGGAGCACCAGCAACGTGCGCGCACATGCACACACTCACTTCTGAAAGTTGCCCGCAGGGGTGTGTGGCGCTTTAGGAAGTGGATCGTGGGAACGTCCAGCAGCTGTAAGTAGCCCCGCGGGCTGTTCAAAGTTGGACAGCCTGGACCTAAAGCAACCAGCCATGGCTCCACTAGACAATCAAGCCTCTCCTTTTTTTACAGATATGTACCAAAAAACCGGGGTGGGTGGGGGTGGGGGAAGATGTACATACTTTGTCTCTCTATGCAAGCTTTGCACTTTCATATGAAACAGTTTCACCCACTCACTTCCTACACAAACATATAACACACAATTGCAAAGAAGCAGCCTCCTCCCCAGCCTCCTCACTTCAGCATTTACAAGCTGCCTCTTCAGTCTCAGGTCTGTGCAGGTTCTAGTGCAGTGACACTTTGTCTGGGGCAAGTCATAGCTCCCTCTCCATATTTCTCAAATGACTGCAGGTTTAACAGATTTTTGTCCTATCCTTCCAACTCGGGCAGAATAGCTTACTTACAGTCAGGGCCGGTGCTAGGTTTTTTTGCCCCCTAGGTGATGGGCAGGGGGTGGGGCGGGCGGCAGTGTGTGGGGGGTGGGGGGGGCGGTGGGTGGGCAGGGTGGGGGTGGCGGTGGGGTGGCGGGGCAGCGATGGGGCGGTGGGTGGGTAGGGTGGTGGTGGCAGGTGGCGGGCGGGGGGCGGCAGGGGGTGGCAGATGGCTGGGGATGGCGATGGCATGGGGGGTGAGTGGTGATGGGCGCGGGGGGCGGCGGGGGCGGGTGGCAGGCAGGCAGGCAGGCAGCGATGGGCAGACGGCGACAGGGGACGGACGGTGGTGGCCAGCGGTGGGGGGGGAGGCGGGGGGCAGCAGGCTGTCCAACGCCCTCTCTCCATTTTGGCGCCCTAGGCAACTGCCTAGTTCGCCTTAATGGAAGCGCCGGCCCTGCTTACAGTTGAAATCTATGGCTAGTGGGAATAAAGAGGAAGTGTCCTTTTCCTTTCCACAAAACTTCCACTTTCATTCAAGGACTGCAGGCTTCTCTTGTTAGGTGGTTCTTGCTGTGAATAAGAGTAATCCTTCTGAGGGCTGCAGGTACATAATAGGATTTTACTGCAATCCTTACTTGGGACCTGTTGTTATTATTAATCTGATCATTTGCAATCTTCAGTTGTGCAATTTTTTGAATGTGTAGCATGTTTGCAATTTATGTGTCAAAGCAGTATTATCTTGGGTTAGTGACAGAAGAAAGATCTAGAGGGCCTCCTGGTCAATCCTAGTTTGTGACTCCCAGTGCTCTGGCCAAGTGACTCTTCTCCTTGCAGAGAAGGACACGGGGTTCTGTGCCTCTTCTTGAATAGAGAAAGGCAGACCTGGGCCAGATGGGTGCAGGGGGCGGGGCTTCATGGAAACAAAGGAGATTACCGTGAGGGACCGGCTCCCTGCCAGCACCGAGCCTGCTGAACTGGTCCTAGAGGTCGCAGGCTGATCCCTGGTGACAATCCTTTCCCCCATACCTGGATTATGGAATCACTCAAAAATATTCAGTCAAGACCTGTAAGTGATGTCCATCATAAGCATTTAATAGTGATTGAAGCAGGAGATATATGTACTTGTCAAGTCATTTTTACTTGACAATGATGATATGTAGGATATTCAGTGAGGGGTAGTGGATAGAGTGATGGACAAGGACTCAGGAGGTCTGGGTTTGAATCTCTGCATCAGCTGTAAGCTCACTGGGGGTGTGGATCTGGTTAGGCCACCCTGTAAATATCTCACTTACCTTAAAAGCCCTATTAGGGTTGGTATAACCCTGACTTGATGCCACATAACAACAAGATGACTGATGCATTCTTCATTTATGAGAACTGTGATTCCACATATGATCAAAGTAGGCAGTAAATATATATCAAATGTTTATTTAATAATGATGCAAAGTTATAGTATGAAATTTTAAATTTTAAAATGACCTAGTCCTAGGTGAATACTCAATTTGTCATTAGCATAATTTATCTTCTGAAGTAGACTAATAGAATTACAGTTTATGAGAAAAATATATTTGAAATGTTCACCCTTGAAATGTTTTAAGGTATATATCTGTGAAGATTCTCAGTTATCCAGGTGAACTAGTCTGCAAGCTGAGTCATGGCAACTGGACATATTTTTTTGTTAGGCTGATCCAAGTAGCTTCTTCAGTCTGAGGAAGGCTGGTAGGAGACCTCCACCCGTTGAGAAAAACTAGACAGCCATTAAACAGTAGGATGGCCCAGCACAGGAGGAGAAAAAGCTCAGGGCCAGAATCAGCAGTACACCTTCACTTGAAGGACAAATGACACTCTTTCCACATCTTAGAGAGAGAAGTTAGGTGGTATGAGAGAGGGGGCAGGGCGGCCATTCATTTTATTTATTTATTTTATTTATTTTAGAGCATTTTAACCCCGCCTTTCTCCTTGGAAAAGGACCCATGGCGGCTTACAGAAAATGGATGAATGGCCTCAAAGAGCTTCTAATTAAAATAAATATTAAATAGCAAAAGCAGCCTTCTAGGTACCAAGTACCATCTCTTAGGAATTCCGAGTGACACTAGAGACTTCTCACACAGTTGTGTCTTTCTGTCACCTCTCCACATACCATTCCAAGAACTCGCATGGGAATAAAGGACCTTCAAAAATATCCAAAGTATGGCTACAAAATATGGCTCCTTGCTTGACCTGTGACTCAGTTGACTCAAAGGCTCAGTCAGTTAGTAAGTTCATTTGCTCTGGATGTCCTATTTTCTTCCTCAGAATGCTCTTTTAAGATGCTTGGGCCAAGTCAGTCCTGAAACAGAGCCATGGTAATGTATATCTGCAAAGATCACTTTGCTTTGGGGTTAGGACTAGAAGTGGCTCTCTCAACAGGGATGGAGGACTTTCAGCCTTCCTCAGACTGAAGAAGCTTGTTGTTGTTGTTCAGTCGTTCAGTTGTGTCCGACTCTTCGTGACCCCATGGACCAGAGCTCGCCAGGCCTTCCTATCCTCCACTGCCTCCTGGAGTTTTGTCAAATTCATTTTGGTTGCATCGATGACACCGTCCAACCATCTCATTCTCTGTCGTCCTCTTTTCCTTTTGCCTTCGATTTTTCCCAGCATCAGGGACTTTTCCAGGGAGTCCTCTCTTCTCATGAGGTGGCCAAAGTACTGGAGTCTCAGCTTCAAAATCTGTCCTTCCAGTGTGAACATTCGGGGTTGATTTCTTTCAGAATGGATAGCTTTGATCTCCTTGCCGTCCAGGGGACTCTCAAGACTCTCCTCCAGCACCACAGCTCAAAAGCATCAATTCTGTGGCTTTCAGCCTTCTTTATAGTCCAGCTCTCACTTCCATACATCACTACTGGAAAAACCATAGCTTTGACTATCCTGACCATAGTTGGCAAAGTGATGTCTCTGCTCTTTAGGATGCTATCTAGGTTTGCCATTGCTTTCCTCCCAAGAAGCAGGCGTCTTTTTATTTCGTTGCTGCAGTCGCCATCTGCAGTGATCAAGGAGCCCAAGAAAATAAACTCTGTCATTGCCTCCATTTCTTCCCCTTCTATTTGCCAGGAGGTGATGGGACCAGTGGCCATGATCTTAGTTTTTTTGATGTTGAGCTTCAGCCCATTTTTTCACTCTCCTCTTTCACCCTCATTAAGAGGTTCTTTAATTCTTCCTCACTCTCTGCTATTAGAGTACTATCATCTGCGTATCTGAGGTTGTTGATATTTCTTCTGGCAATCTTAATTCCGGCTTGTGATTCATCCAGACCGGCCTTTCTCATGATGTACTCTGCATATAAGTTAAATAGGCAAGGTGACAGTATACAGCCTTGTCGTACTCCTTTCCCAATTCTAAACCAGTCAGTTGTTCCATATCCAGTTCTGACGGTTGCTGCTTGTCCCACATATAGATTTCTTAGAAGACAGATAAGGTGTTCAGACACTCCCATTCCTTTAAGGACTTGCCATAGTTTGTTGTGGTCTACACAGTCGAAGGCTTTGGCATAGTCAATGAAGCAGAGGTAGATGTTTTTCTGGAACTCTCTGGCTTTCTCCATAATCCAGCGCATGTTGGCGATTTGATCTCTAGTTCCTCTGCCCTTCGAAATCCAGCTTGTAGTTCTGGAAGTTCTCTTTCCACATACTGCTGAAGCCTGCCTTGTAGAATTTTGGGCATAACCTTGCTAGTGTGTGAAATGAGTGCAATTGTGTGATAGTTGGAGCATTCTTTGGTGTTTCCTTTCTTTGGGATTGGGATGTAGACCGATCTTTTCCAGTCCTCTGGCCACTGCTGGGTTTTCCAAATTTGCTGGCATATCTTATGCAGCACCTTTACAGCATCCTCTTTTAAGATTTTAAAGAGTTCAACTGGAATGCCGTCACCTCTACTGGCCTTGTTGTTTGCAATGCTTTCTAAGGCCCACTTGACTTCACTTTCCAGGATGTCTGGCTCCAGGTCAGCAATTACGCTATCTTGGTTATCAGGGACATCCAGATCTTTCTGATATTGATCTAACAAGAAAAGTCCAGTTGCCATGACTCAACTTCTGTATTTTAAAGATATATTACTTGAAACAAGAATCAAACAGTAAATTTAGTTAAAGGTGTCAAATCAAGCTTTTTAGCACTGATAGGGTTATTTTAAAAATCCTCACTCATTATAACACTTTGTATATTTTTGTCTTGCCATTGTTGTTTTACAGGAAAATTCAATTTTATCATCTGGAGCCTTACCAGGTAATCCAGGTAAGAACTGATGAGATTTCTTGTAGAACAAGATTCTAATATTTATTTTGGGGTAACAAGCAGAGTACAAAAACCTTCAGTTTATAAGTTTAATGGCTAATCCTCAAAAGTAACACCCTAAAACAGCCTTTTTGGAGTGATTTGTAATATGTCCCAAAAATACTATCTGCTTGCTTCCTGCATCCAAGAGCTGTTCTCCTTTTTACTGCAGTCTTGTCAGATTCAGTTTATGTTGCCCTTTAAGCAGCAGCTCAATACTTGCATAGCCTTACCTTGTTAAGATGAGAAGAGGTCTGGCTGGGTGTCAGGGAAACACTGGTCACAAACTGCTTTAAAGGGACAGTATCTTCCCTTTCTTCATTGTGGTCTCTGTGAATCACATGTTGGCGTGTTTCTCCACTTGTGGGAAACAATTATAGAGGTCTAAGCAAAAAAGATGGTTAGCGCAGCTCCTCCTTCACTATGCATTTACCTGTATACATGGTTCCATTTAACTGCTGCAAAGAGAACTTTGTGGAATGTGTCTTAAGAGCTCTTAAAACCTCTTTCTCATTGCCCTTTTCCTTTTTTTTATCATTTTAAACCTTTTTTATGACTTCCACCTTTTTAAAAAGTACAGTATATGTCTTTTTTGTTTGTCCTATAGGCCTTCCTTTTATGTCCCTGGCAGGTCCTTTCAAGAAGTGTGTTGCATGTGTCAACAAACTCTCCCTCACCTACATACATTCTAAATGTTGATATTACCTCTGGGATAGATACCAGATCAAGGTGTAGAGAAATGTCCTGTTCCCACTCTGTCTCTTGGCAGATCTCAGTTTTCATATGAATCTACATAAACCAAATTTGAAAACCACATCAGAAGGCTCATTATACTGGTGCATTGATGGGCTCACTTATTCATTCTCTCTAGTGCTAAGTAGACTCTTGTATTTATTGAGCCCATCAATGCACCAGTATAATGGACTTAAAGCCAGGTGTGACAGACTGACAGTCATAATCCTTATAGCACAAAGACTCTTTGGCCTCATGACATTTACAATGATAGTTATCCCATTGCCTAAATATGTTCCTAACCTTTGAACTTTGGGAATAGTGTCTTTTATGTCATATATTTTCAGCGGGCATCAATGTGGCAGTGGAAAAAAGCCTGAGCTGGAAGGCATCTCAGAATCACAAGTGGGAACTGGCCCCAAACAATGTCAATTAGGCATAGGTTTATTTGCCATTCACATGATGAAAGTAGTGCTTGAGAATAGCGAGAGGGAAAGATTATCTAGGAGATTTCTTCATGACTCATTGGTCCAGGAATTTTCTCTATCTCTTTGTACTAATTTCCCTTCCTGTGGTGGGTAACAGTAATGCTTCACCAGAAAAAATTCAGTGTGATCTTGATAGTCTCATAGGCTGATACTTCACGTCCATCTCATCACTGTTCGCGGTCCCGCTTGGGACCGATACAAAGTAATCTAACCGCACGTCCATTAGGGGACGAGGGGAGTTCGTCCCGACCATGCACCCTGAACTGTTATTTAAGGGGGATGAAAGATTCCCCTCCCTGGCCTCGGGAATCTGCTCGTCACGCTTCTTGTTCTGAGACGAGTGGCCATGAGGTAAGGCTCGTCACGCAACGTGCCATTCTCCATCTAGTAGCAGGAGTGTGAAGTGTCATTTGCGAATACATTCCCTATGGAGTCAGCAACACAGTGCAGAGAGATTAAAAGATAAATGCCTCAAACTTAGGTCCGTAACGCATTGAAGGCAAGGCGTCAAAGAATCGAAACATCGAAAAACAGAAGGTCGGGGCAGAAATAAAACGGAGAACAAAGGCATGGAATTTAATCATGGAACGAGGACATGCGGTAACAGTCATGCCGGTATCACCCATCACACCCGTGCCTACACGGGAGCAGGGACAGAACCGGAAGAAGACCACATGATCGCGACTGACATCAACATGCAATGAACTTCCTCCCAGGATGAGAATGGACATGAAGTAACCGTCATAGTGGCCGTGTCGACCTTGGTTTGCAACACTAAAACTCATGTCAACAGATATGTACCTCTTGCTCCTGCTTCCTCATTTACTCTCTCAGATCAAGGGGACAGTTTACCATCCAGACTTAGCCATGGTGAGGCTGACAGGATGAAAAATTTCCATCATGCACAAGTCCCGGAAACCATATACTAGACATAGCTTCAGAAGTGTGAGATATTCACTTCTTTTGCTCAATCAAGCAGAAAATCTGACCTGCAACTACAGATACTGCAGATGCATTTTCTGTCTTGCATCTAAAGGACAATGGCTTGTTCATTCTTCCATCAAGGTCTGTTTGTATGTCAAGCAACCCCTGGTTTCCAAGGTGCCACTATCCAAATCTCAAGAGGTTCCCATATGGTCTGCAGCACATCCTTCCAACTACCTGATGTCCACCACTAGTATAGGCATCCCTCAGTCTTGAGAGACTATCGTATCATGCTGTGTATAGAAGCCATGTTGTTTCAACACTGCATGCAAAGCTGAAGTGGCCTCTTCAGAGCACAAAGCCCAGGTAGATTAATATGGAGGTTAAAACTGTTACCCAAGACTATCCCATGTGGCTGGAATAGTATAATGAAAGGGCAGAGCTGATACGATTAGTTCCAGTTGCATCGCAGGAGTTACCAGAACATGACAGTCATGAACTGCCTCCAGGACTCCAGCTCTGGATTTTGCTTGGAGGTTAACTCCTGAAACCTTTTCCAGAAATGGATACAGCCAGAAGGCAGTGGAAGCATAAAATCAGAGTTTTCCTTCTCCTATAAGATGGTTCTTCCTGTCTACCACTACAATGGTCACTTTCCCTAGTGCTTCACCAACTTGTGAAATCCCTTTGAGCCAATAGTTACAGCACACCAGAGACTTCTTGCCTGCAAAACAACTTCTCTCATGCAGTTTTATGCGAATAATGTTGCTGTCTTTCTTAACATGTCTGTCCTCCATAAGGTGCTGTCAGACTTTCAACCTCAAAGAGCCTCATGTTTTCCTGAATTTGTTTCCACTGCCTTCTAAGGATTTCAAGAAAGCTCTTCATATGTTGGACATCTGTAGATCCCTGTCATTTTACACCCTCAAAATTCAACACTTCCAAAAATACAGCAAGTAATTTGTTAGATATCAGGGTTCAATGATGGAGAAGCATATTAACTCCCAGTGACTATCAAAGATCCTTGTGAATACAGTCAAATTGTCTTGCCAGTACCAGAGAGGCCAGTACCAGGCTCTTTGAAAGGACACCCAATCAGGACTGTTGCAGCATCCACAGCCCTTCTGAAGGGTGATACATTTAAGTGATATCTGCAAAGCAGCATCATGTTTTCAACTCTGGACATTCATAAAGCATTACAGGTTGAATGACAGGGCCAAACTCAGTGCTGCATTTGAGAAAGCAGCCATTTCATCCAGCCAGTAAATGAGCTTGTCAGTCAACTACATGTGTGATTGACAGAGATCACAACAAAGAAAAAGAGGTTACTTACCTGTATCTGTTGTTCTTCAAGTGGTCATTTGTGAATTCACCCAGTTCTCCCATCGTCCCTCACCTCTCTCATGTTACTGTTCACTCATAGACAGTGGCAGACATGGGGAACTAAGGGATAACTGATAGGTACAGGGACAAGTATAGCAGAGGAGGGGCTTTATAATGACTCCCTGGAGAGTCACATTGGTGCATATGAAACTGACAAGTACTAAGTAAGATGATTGATTGATTGATTGATTGATTGATTGATTGATTGATTGATTGATTGATTGATTGATTGAAAATTTTTACTCCACCTTTCTCCTTGGAAAAGAATCCAAGGCAGCTTACAATAATGAGAGACAATACACAGCCCATAACATTTAAGAGATATTCAAGTTTAAGAACAGGGAATTAGAAGAGGCATGTTACAACATTAAAAGGCAACATTAAAGCTAAAAAGAGTGTGTGGAACATACCTCACCAGTTGTCAAACAATGGCACAGGATGCCTGTCTGAAAGTCAAATTAGTGTATATGATACTGACAGCTACTAGGTATGACCATGTTTGAGGGTCATATTTATTTATTATTCATTAATTTTGTTTTGAATTTCTAGACCACCCAATTTCCCAAATAGCTCACCAATTGTCAAATAACGACATTGGATGCCTATATATCCCCCTTCTTGAACGCACACCTTAATCTGGTGAGGGGGTTGAATTTCTCAGAGAAGCCAAACACAATGCCATCAGGAAGTTAGACTCCATTATGAGCCTGAACTTCTAGCCGTTCACATAGGGTGGAATATTCACAGCAAAGGCACTTGAATAAAATACATTCACCCCTGTTAGGGGTAATGGCTGCATTGGCAGAAGGGAATGGATAATTCCAGTGGTGATGGTGGTTGAAAAACTGGATGGCAGCTTCTGGGAAGTAGCAGTAGCTGAAGATGGCATTGGTGGAAGATATTTCAGAGAACAGAAACTTCACTCAATCTAACCTTTGTTAGATCTTTGCATAAGAAGGCAATCATAGACCACTTACATAAGAACATAAGAACATAAGAAGAGCCATGCTGGATCAGGCCAAAGGCCCATCTAGTCCAGCTTCCTGTATCTCACAGCGGCCCCACCAGATGTGTTTGGGAGCGCATGGGACTAGATATCTGTCTCCTGATACCACTCTCCTGCATCTGGCCCTTGAAGTACCCTGGTTTAAACCCTGGAGGTTACACATCTCCATCATGGTTTGTAACCTGTGATGGACTTTTCCTCCAGGAATCTGTCCAATCCCCTTTTGAAGGCATCCAGGTCAGATGCCATCACCACATTGTGTGGCAGGGAGTTCCATAGACTTACAACGCGCTGGGTGAAAAAATATTTTCTTTTGTCTGTTCTTACTCTCCCAGCCCTCAATTTGAGTGTATGTCCCCTAGTTCTGGTATTTTGAGAGAGGGAGAAGAGCTTCCCTCTATCCACTTTACTCATGCCCTGCATTATTTTGTACGTCTCAATCATATCCCCCCTCAATCGCCTTTTTTCCAGACTAAAGAGGCCCAAATGTTTTAGCCTTTCTTCATAAGGGAGGTGCCCCAGCCCAGTAATCATTTTAGTCGCTCTCTTCTGCACCTTTTCCAGTTCCACTATGTCTTTCTTGAGATGCGGTGACCAGAATTGTACACAATACTCCAGGTGGGGCCTTACTATTGTTTTGTATAATGGCATTATAATGTTGGCTGTTTTATTTTCAATCCCCTTTTTGATAATCCCTAGCATGGAATTGGCCTTCTTCACCGCTGCCACACATTGGGGAGACACCTTCATGGAGCTGTCCACCAACACACCAAGATCTCTTTCCTGATCCGTCACGAATAACTCAGAGCCCATGAGTTGATAGATGAAGTTTGGATTTTTTGCCCCAATATGCATTACTTTACATTTAGTTACATTAAAACACATTTGCCATTTCTCAGCCCATTCCCCCAGTTTGGAGAGATCCTTCTGGAGCTCTTCACAATCTTCTCTGGTTTTTACCACACGGAAAAGTTTTGTGTCATCGGCAAACTTGGCCACCTCACTGTTTATCCCTGTCTCCAGGTCATTTATGAACAGATTGAAAAGCACCGGTCCCAGGACAGAGCCCTGGGGCACACCGCTTTTCACTTCTCTCCATTGTGAAAATTTCCCATTGACACCTACTCTTTGTTTCCGGGATCTCAACCAGCTCTCAATCCATAAGAGGACCTGCCCTCTTATCCCCTGACTGTGCAATTTTCTCAGCAGCCTTTGGTGAGGGACTGTGTCAAAAGCCTTTTGAAAATCCAGATAGACTATATCAACCGGTTCACCCAAATCCACGTGCCTGTTAACCTTTTCAAAAAATTCCAAGAGGTTTGTCAGACAAGATTTACCCTTACAGAAGCCATGCTGATTTTCTCTTAGCAAGGTTTGTTCTTTTATGTGTTTTAAAGATTTTCTCTTGGGTGAGGCTTTCCACCATCTTCCCTGGGACAGATGTAAGGCTAACCGGCCTGTAGTTTCCTGGGTCCCCCCTCCTTCCTTTTTTAAAAATTGGTGTGACATCTGCTATCCTCCAGTCCTCCGGCACTGTGGCCGTTTTAAGAGACAAGTTGCATATAACCGTTAAGAGATATGCAATTTCATTTCTCAGTTCCCTAATAACCCTTGGGTGGATGCCATCTGGGCCAGGTGACTTTTTAATCCTCAATTTATTAATTAGTCCTAAAACCTCCTCTCTTTTAACCTGTATTTGATTTAATTCTTTAGTCAAGAGGGGCGGCTCAGGCAGCGGAATCCGCTCAAGGTCCTCTGTCGTGAAGACAGACGCAAAGAACTCATTCAATTTCTCTGCAATGTCCAAGTCTTCCTTAACCTCCCCTTTTCCTCCCTCACCATCCAGTGGGCCAACTGGTTCTCTGGCAGGTTTTCTACTTCTAACATATTTAAAGAAGCTTTTATTATTACCCTTTATATTGCTAGCCATTCGTTCCTCAAAGTCTTTCTTTGCCTCCCTTATCATCTTCTTACATTTCTTTTGCCAGAGTTTGTGATCCTTTTTATTTTCCTCATTTGGGGAGGATTTCCATTTACAGAAGGACCTCTCCTTGCGCTTTAGAGCCTCTCTAACTCCACTCGTTAACCATGCCGGTGTCCTCTTGGACTTAAATGAGCTCTTCTTTCTTTGTGGTATGCACTTGTGCTGGGCCTCTATTATTGTTGTTTTAAACAGGCTCCATGCACTCTGAAGAGATTGGATTCTTCTAACCTTCCCCTTCAGTTTCTCTTTAACTAGTTTCCTCATCTGAGGAAAGTTTGCCCTTCGAAAATCAAGGGTTTTTATGTCTGATTTGGTTGACACTCTTCCTCCAACATGCATGGCAAAGGTAATAGCAGCATGGTCACTGTTCCCCAGAGGCTCAGTGACATTCACACCTCTGACCAGGTCCTGAGTATCACACAATATTAGATCCAGAGTTGCCTGTTCTCGGGTGGGCTCCGTGACAAGTTGCTCTAAGGCACAGTCATTCAGCAAGTCGAGAAACCCAGTTTTTCTTTCTTGCCCGGAGCTCGCATTGGCCCAGTCAATGTGGGGATAATTGAAGTCCCCCATGATTACTATCCTATCCCTTTTAGCCACTTCCATGATTTCTCTCCTCATTTCAAGGTCCCCCTCAAGTTTCTTATCTGGTGGACGATAGAATACTCCAACGATCACATCACTCCTTGGACCTGGTAGTTTAACCCACAGTGATTCTATGGTGGAGTCAGACCCTCTGTCAATCTCCATTCTGCTGGATTTTACCCCTTCTTTGACATAGATGGCCACTCCTCCTCCAACCCGCCCCCCTCTATCTCTTCTATAGAGTTTATAGCCTGGGATTGCTGTATCCCACTGGTTCTCCGCATTCCACCAGGTTTCTGTTATGGCTATTATATCAATGTTATCCCTAGCTGCCAAATGTTCAAGTTCTCCCATCTTTGCTCGGAGGCTTCGAGCATTGGCGTAGAAGCACCTGTACAGTGGGTCCCGCAACAACAGCTGCTGCCTTGTTCTATTCGCCCTACAGCCTTTATTTTCAGTAGATGAACTGTCACATTCCGTTATTCTCCCGGTGCTAATACCTATACCTGCTATGTCTTCTCTATGTGATTCTCTACCCTCTCCAACCTCATTCCCCGAGGATGAGGTGTTCCGAACCGGATGCCACTCAGCTCCTGTCGGCTTTCCCCCAGTTATCAGTTTAAAAGCTGCTCTGCTGCCTTTTTGAGGTTGAGTGCCAGCAATCTGGTCCCATCATGATTCAAGTGCAACCCATCCCTCCTGAACAGGTTTGGCTTGTCCCAAAATGTTCTCCAGTTCCTGACAAATCTAAAGCCCTCCTCTCGACACCATCGCCTCATCCACGCATTGAGGCTTCTGAGTTCTGCCTGTCTGGCGGGTCCTGCACGAGGAACAGGTAGCACTTCTGAAAATGCTACCTTGGAAGCCCGGGTCTTCAATCTTCTACCTAGCAACCTGAATTTGGCTTCCAAGACTGACCGCTTGGCCTTCCCGACATCATTGGTACCGACGTGTATCATGACCACTGGCTCCTTCCCAGTTCTCTCTAACAAGCTATCTACATTTCTGGTGATGTCTGCAACCTTTGCACCCGGCAGGCAAGTGACCATACGGTTATCATGCTCCTCACAAATCCATCCCTCCGTATTTCTAATTATAGAATCCCCTAGTACAATGAGCTTCTCTCCTGCAGCCTGGTCATCAACATGTACCTGATCTTGTATCTCATCAATAGTGATGAGGGAGAGATCCTCCGGTAGAACCAATTCTTCCTCTATGTGTGCCTCATGAGGTGTGCTGAGGGAAAGAGCTTCAAACTGATTGTGCAAGATGAGACTCTCTGAGCGATGCCTTGGCCTTCTACTCCTTTGAGTCACATTCCTCCACCCATCCACCTCCTGAGTTGCGGGAGTGACTTCCTCCTCTGAAGTTTGCCCTGCGTGCTGCTGGGAGCAAGTATTTAAAGCTAAAACTCCGCCCCTTGCTCCTGCAAGAACAGGAAGTTAGCTCTCTGCCCTTTGGCCGTGTGCTCCTCTCACAGCCTGCTTCCTCTCTGCTGCTCTGCCAGAAAAGGACTGAGGGGCTGCTGGGAGCAGGTATTTAAAGCTAAAACTCCGCCCCTTGCTCCTGCAAGAACAGGAAGTTAGCTCTCTGCCCTTTGGCCGTGTGCTCCTCTCACCATCTGCTTCCTCTCTGCTGCTCTGCCAGAAAAGGACTGAGGGGCTGCTAGGAGCAGGTATTTAAAACTAAAACTCCGCCCCTTGCTCCTGCAAGAACAGGAAGTTAGCTCTCACTGCTGAACCTTTCATACATTGAAAACCCTTTGATGAAATAATTCAAAATGAAACAAGAGAGAGTGCTAGGAGAAGAGACTCCCAAGTCAACTAAGTAGTCATCAACTACTGGGGAAGAGCAAAGAACAAATAGAACTATCATTAATGACACAGCCAGATTAAAGCTGAAATGACACCTAGCAGCTGATGTGCACAGAGCTGAACAAATGTCCAATACTGCACAATACATACAATTGGAACATGGACAGTACTTTATGCCAGTGAACTAAATTGGATAGGAATTGAACATTTTCAGACAACTACAAAGTGTTCTACTCTGGAAATAACACATTCAGAAGAAATTGAGTGGTTCTAATACTGATGTAAGATGAAGCACAGGAAGTTAGGGGTATAATATGAAGTTTAGCTGAATAATAGCCCACAGAACCTGGGAAAACCTAACAACATAGCCATCACTGATATTTTTGCTGTAACTACTGATGCTGAAGAAGATAAATTGAAAGCTTTTATGCAATCATTCAGGAGAAATTTGATCACACAACAAAGCAAGACCTGTTATAGTCATAGGTGACTGAAATGCAAAAGTAGGACACAAAGCATAACCAAATATTGATTTAGGTTTCAGAAACAAAGCAGGATAATGGTTCAGATTTCTATTAAGCCAACAATCTGTTTATCTTAGACACATTCTAAGGAGTGAAAAAATTATTCTAGCTCTTGCCAGTGAGATGTTTTTTCAATGGGATGTTTAACTCTGTCATACTTTTTCACCGAGGGTGAGAACATTTGCACATAAACAAAGGTATCTAGAATGCTTACTTCTACTATACAGGCCTATGCTTATGTTACAGGCTTCATTGGAGGGCATTTTCTGTGTCATCCAACATCCAAAGATACGATACACTGCTAGTGCCAGGAGAGAGAGGTCTTTCCAGTTGTGCTGTTCTGCCCATTGGGTGCATTTGCCATGAAGGTTTATCTGGCACTGACTTTGGTGTATTTCAATATCAGGGAAATATCTTTTTAAAAAAATATTGAGCATTCTAGGCTGCTTTTGGACTAGTGGTAATTGCAGGTATAACTATCTATATAATTCTTTTGGTTTTGTTATAATGTCATGTCTGTTTTATCTTACACTGATATTTTATTTTTGTGCTTTTGTTATTTTACTATAGCTGTTCCTGAGAGTTTTTAATAAAGGGTGCCATAGAATTTATTAAGTGCATAAGAAAGAATGTACTGAGTCTGGAAAGAGACATGCCAGGGTGATCTGTCGGAGAATATAGAGCTGGTTGAATATTCTGGAGAGTTCTGCTTACAGAGGACTTCTCTTGGTCACTGCAGCGAGATATTTAGGAGCACCAAATCTTTTTGACAAACAACAGGACTTGGACCATCCAAATATTATTGGATCTGCCCATTGGCTTTGGCCACAGTGGCCAGTGCTCAGGGGTGATGGGCATTATAGTCAAGCAGCATCTGGAAGACTAGTTTCACACAAGGTGAAGCAGACTTCCTCGGCCTATATTCGTGAATGATGGACAAAAAGAAATGAAATCAGTAAAAAAAAATCTTGCCCAAATAGATATTCAGGGCAAACAGGAACAACAGTATAGTGTGTGGTGGGAATAAGCAGAAGGTAGAACTCTGGTGATTTACCAGTAAGGTAGAAGGGTGCAGCACCTACCACTAGTTCACCAGGAACCTGTCCAGAAAAGTAAATCTGGAGGGTGGAGGGATCAAATATGCTGCTCCTGCCCCATGGCTGTTACTGAAGCCGTAAATATGTGCATTTTGCATGAGAAGATGGCCTGAACGTTGAAGGTGCCAGAGTGAAAAATCATCTAATGAATGTTGGTCAGCCTGGAATGTCTTTGAGGCTGACCAACATGGTATTTGGCTGTCTTGGGAAGCTTTGCCAAATTTTCAATTTACCCAAATATTTCTCACACCAGGACAGGAAGCAATTACAGTGGCAGCTAGTCTCTTTCCAGCTTCAACCCAAGTGCTGATAATTTCCTTTTAAAACCCTTTGTAGACCACAGGGCTTCAGTGCCTAAAGCAAAAGTGGGCAGACAGTAAGGCAGGATCAACAGCTAAATCTGTGTGTGCCTTTCAGTAGACTAGCATGGATTTCTTACTCCCAATATTTATTCTTCCTTACAAATGTTCTCCTCAAAATCTGGATTGCTTCCCAGATCTTCCCAGTTCTCGACTTGAGCAAAGTTAACACAGTGTAATTTCCTTTTCTTTTTTAATTATTTGTAAAAGCTCTGAAACCACATGCTTCATTGCTGAACAAATTATTGTTTAAAGTTGGATCAAGTATGCAGAATTCTGTGTATGTTCTAGGCCTTAAAGGAAGCTATGAATTGATGATGCCACCTACTGAAGCTGGCTCCGTACTTAATTCTGAAGAAGTTGGTGAGTAAACAGACTGGAAGCAGAATACACAGAGTGACAGTGATCTCAATGAGTAGGCAGTTTGTTATATACACAAACCCAGTATGAGAGGGGTTGGTAGTTACAGCACTCCAAAAGAGTGGTTTGATTAAATCAGTGATGCAGAAAGGCCCCAAGTATGCACTTGTCCAAACTAAGCTTTGAGGTACTTTTTAAATGAAAAAGCAATAGACACGGAAGAGGATTCCCCACGGCTGTTTCAAAGCAGACTGTGCCCTATGGAAATATCTTTTTCTCAGGACCATCCCATTATTACTGCATTTTTGCCGCCCCCCCCCCCCCGGCCTTCCGTTCCAAGCGCATGCGTAAAGAGCTTCATTCTGCTTGGAGTTTTTCATTAATAAATTGTTCCATACCTCTTTTGTAGTTTTTCTAACTTGCTGCATTATTTCATACCAAATTAGGCCATGACTCAAATGCATTTATAGATTGAATGTGTATATTTTCTGAAATGCATATATCATCAGAGCGTAATTTTCTCCAATCTCCATTTTGGCTCTAAGGAAAATTCCTCATCTGAAACCCTTATTTGCACTGGGAAGAAATCCTCCATTTGGCAACAATGGAGGAAATTGTTAAACACGGGGGGGGGGCTATTAAACCCTACCTCTCAACAGCTTCTAAAACCAAAACAACAACCACAAGCATGCTCTTACAACAGCAGGTCTGTAAGGGACCCTATGGATCATTGAGTCCACAGTGGGGAATCAAACTCTCAACCTTCGGCTCCTTTCCTCCACTGCTATTATGTGCATATTTAGTTGTTCAGGAGGATCAAGAAATTTTGTATATTGCCATGTTTCCCACAGAGTGACAAGTTCTGATGGGCAGCTTTAAATCAGAAGAACAGAGAAGTGTCAGAAAAATCTGTTTTTTCTTTTGAAAAGAGTGAGACAGCACTTTTAGACACAAGAGCATTTATTAAAAATTCCTATCTTGGTTTTCGCCTGTGGGTAAAAAGCATTTCCCATCTATTTCTTGTTTTCACAACCATCAAATTTACTGGCTTCTAAAAGCCGGATACTTCTCTTGGCAGGAGCTGGAGGTGGTTCAGCAGATCCACCTGTGTCTGATCGATTGCGCAGTGAGATGGCAACCTATGTTAATATTCCTACCAGTCCCACATCAAAGAAACAGCTCCATTACATGGAGCTAGAACTCCAGGAGCCCAGCACAAATATAAGAGGTAGGAATGTTTGAGGATAATAACTGAAACATGTTTATTTTGGAAAACAGGCTGTGCTGCATCATAAACAAAAACAAAAGATGTTTGGGTAGTGAGGCAAGAGCCAAGCGTGCATATCGTTCTGATGGAATGCTGATATTTGTCCAGTATTCAGTGATGGGTGGGGGCATTTGTATCCAGACATTCTCATTGTCCAAACTAACTGTGATTTAGAAACAAAGCAAGATGGGGTGGACAGAGTGGCTGGATCAGGGCCAGTGGATGGGGTGGGTGGGGAGAGAGAGACAGAGATCTGGACTGAGAGGTCTGAAGGTCTATACCAGGGATGGCAAATCTATGGCACGCGTGCCAAAGGTGGCACGGAAAGAGCTTTTGCCTGGCATGCAACATGCTCCTTGCCCCCTCCTACTTCCCCCTCCGCTGGACCAGCCATGAGGAATTTGTGGAGGGGAAAGTGGGGGGGGGGGGCAGGGAGCATGTCGGGTGCCAGGCCAACCCTGCCGTCGCCATTGCCATCGCTGCCCTTGCCGCCGCCCCCTGCCGCCCCTGACCCCGCCTCCGCCAACCCCGCCGCCAAGACCAACCCCATCGATGTCCCTCTGGCCACCACCGCTGCCGCTAACCCTGACCCCATCGCCCTTGCTGCCCTCGACCTTGCCCCACCCCTGAACCCCCACTGCCGCCGATCCCAACCCCCCACCGTCCACATCCCCATCCCCATCACCCTTGCCACCCCTGCCGCTGCCGACCCGACCCCGCTTCCGTCGCCATTACTGCTTCCATCCCTGCCCCTCCCACCGCTGATGACGATGACCCTGACCCCACCCCCTCCGTCACTCTTGCTGCCTTCGCCCCCTCCCCCCCCCCACTGCCACCGATCTCGACCGTCGCTGCCACCGAGTTTGGGCATTCAGTGGCAAAAAGTTTCGCCATCCCTGGTCTATACACTTGACCTCACAGGAAGCTCAACCCCATTTTACAGATACAGAACACCGTAAGCTTCAGATCTGGCAGATGAGCAGCGTTGCAAAATGTCTTGAGTGCTTTAGTTCTTCTTGTTATGCTTTCCTTTCTGTATTGTCTACTTCCACCATCCCATCTCATCAGGTTGTGCACCGTCAGTCACACCGTGAATCTTGTTCAACAAGTGCTGTGGCTGCAAGGAATAGAAGGTTAAGGACTGCAGTCTCTATTTTGATGGCCTTCTATGTCCACACTGAATCCAAGGGATGGAGAGAAGGGAGAATGATACAAGATATAGAAAGACTGGCTACTGTTAGAGTGGAAAGTTATTGGTATCTAGATTCTATTATGTTCAGTTGAATATTTTTCTAAGCTATGATCTCCACAGAGGGTTACAAATAAATAGCTGACAGTCTTTCAGAAATATATAGCCCAGTAGAGGAAGGTAAAAGGACATTTTACACTCTTGAAACTTAACCCCACCCTGATATCTGAATGACATTAAAAAGTCTCTTGTTGGAGCACCAACAAGAGCATTTATGTTTAAACATGGGGATACAGTGCAATATTGCAGTACACACCATTTGCTTTTCCACCTGTGAACTGTAGAAGCCGACTTTTGTGCAAGTTTTTTTGTGACCACTAGGTGGCTATTACTGTATTTGTTTTGTTATTTATCTTAAAGTACACGAAGAGGTTATGATGTGCAACAGTGATGGTATTTTTCTACCATAGGAAGCGAATCAACGAAATATGCACAAATTGATATTACTGCCACCGAGACAGCCCATAAAGTGGGGTCACAACATGCACAGTTTAGAGAAGATCGCCTTCAAGAGCTTGAACAAAAGAAGAAAAACAATCAAACATGTTCTTCTTAGGAAAAACTAATTTTCTAACCATAGCGATATTTGTAAATGTTTTATGAATTTATTAATTTAACAAAATACTACCACTGTTTTCAAATTCATACCAGATTCATTCCACTCGATTGATTTCCAGTTGTACAACTGGTAGCATGGTGTGAGTGTGTTTGTTTGTTTGTTTGTTTGTGTGTATGTGTAAAACATTGGTTGTAAACATGTCTGGTAAATCACTTATGCTGTAGTTTTTTAAATATCTTACTAAATCATGTATCAACTACACATGATTTTAAAACTGAGGCATTTAATATAAAGAAGATTGAATAAGGATGTAAATGTAGTTCATACAGTGTGTTATGGTACAATAAGTTTTTAAGAGTTAAGGTGGCTTTTCATGAATTTTTCCAAAAAGGTATATGAGTCTCAGTTTGTGACTGGGGCTGTTAGATCAAAAGTCATTGCCCCAACCTTAACGTTGACGTTTTCAGCCTGCGTGTTTTGTTTCTCTGTGATCCAGTGGGTAAATCGTGGGTGAAGCCGGCAGTGCCATTTTATTTTGCAAAGTAGCTTCAATCTACAGAAATGAATGTGAGTGGCAGAGGGCATTTCTGGACAATTCTGACTCTTTTCTTACTTCTTCCTGGGTTCTCTGGATCAGGGGTTCCCAGCCTTGAGTCCCCAGGTGCTCTTGAACTAAAACTTCCAGTTTGCTGGCCAGGATTTCTGGTCCAAGAACATATGGGGAACCAAAGATCCTCCAGGGACCTGCAGGTAGAAGGCAGAATCTATAAAAAAAAATGTGTCCCCCACCTTCTGTTGCTGGAGTATCCTAGGGGATCAAAAGCCGCTCCATGCACTGTTAGATTCCATACAGTAACATTAAAATGAAAAATATTTGTTTTGTTATTTATAAAAAACATTACTGACGTGTGTTGACACTACTGCTGCAGTAAAGGCACTGTCAATCCTGTAGTTAAAGCATGCACTTATATCTGGCAAGTGGAACCCCCAGCATGCTACAGTTTTATCTTAATTTCTGCTTTTGGCCCTGGTCAAAAACAGCAGTGATTGAGATGCAGCACATCAGCACACCCAACCCCACATCTGGTGTCTCAGTGCTAGAGTTTGTTCTAGAAATGAAACCAGTAGAGTAGTTTAAAATGGCCAACTGCAGGACTCTAAATATGCACATCAGCAAAGCAACCCCATGTAACTTGAAAATGGTGCTATTTAATATACCAGCCAGTGGTACCAAGCATAAACCAAGCTGACATCTGCAATTTACCCTCAGAGTTGCACAAATAAGTGAAATCAGCTAAAATGCATTATATTTAACTACAGGATTAATTATTTTGCCACTTGGACCTTTGAAGAAAAACATGCACGGCAGACTCATCTCTTGACAGCATAGATATTGTGCTAATTAATTTTCTAGGGTGGTTTTCTTTTTTACACAAATAATTTTTCTACTAAAGCAGCATCCTTTCTTTTCTGTAGGCTTAGAGATTTTGAATCCAGTAATACCATATTGAATAAATGGATGTTCATGCCATCTTCCCATCTGTTAAATCCAGTTTATACCTGACAGCAGATGCAGAGGCGGGGGGGGGGGGGGGTTTGGCATCAAGTGGTCTTGCAGGCCATCCACCTAAGGGCAGTACACGTTTTTAAAATGCAATCTTCCATTACGTCCACGAATGATGGTTTTCACTTCAAGGGTCTTCAAAGCCCACACTCCTTAAATAATAATAAAAAGCAAATGATGTCTGTCTGAGGACTTTGGCTCTGTAGTTTAAAACAGTGATGGACAACAGTCATTTCTGAGCTGGAGGGGAGGGGAGGGGAGGGGAAGGGGGGGGCTCAGCTAAAAGATCTTCTGCAAAGTCCCATGAGATTGTCCACTCCTATCATGGGAGGATGACAATATCACTTCCTTACCTCATTGTGTATGTAATTTTAACTTTGGATCAGCCTCTTGAGAGATTGCCATCCATATTTACAAAAGCATCCAAGGGAAAATTCTGCAATTGTAATTGTTCATCTTGAAAATATGGACTCACATTTGTTTTTTCAATGTTTGCCTTAAAAATGGTGGCTGAAATAAAAATGTAAAATAATTATTACAATTTATTTTTTGATGTGAATACTTTTATAAGAATTTTATAACATTCTTTTATACATTGATTTTGAAGGCAGTGACCTTTTTTTTTTTTTTTTGCATCAGGGCCTGACTGATTGCCCTCGTTTTTCTCCACCAACCCTTCCAACATTCCTCAAACATTGACATTTAAAAATGAATCATTATCCTGATCTTTCCCCTGAATCCCCTGATCATTGGGCGTTTATACACGACCCCTAAACTCCGGGGCAAATGGCTCCCAGCTCCAGAGCTTTAAAATGTTTACCCACCAGCTCCGGAGTTAACAGGAAATTAAGTGCGACCCCGCCCACTTTAGCGCGTCCCAGCGCAGCTTTCAGGTACCTGCTCTTTGGAGGTGAAAATTATTTGATCCAGTGTAACGATAGTGAGTGTGGGGCTCTCCTTGCTTCTGTTTGTTGTTTTTTGGCTCCCGCCCCTTTAAGAGCTACTTTTACAGAGACGAGAGGCAGAACGAGGTGAGCAGCATGCTTTTCTTTCTCTTTTTCTCCCTCCCCTCACGCAGCCAGCAGCCAGGAAGTGCAGAGGGAGTGGGAACGCAGGAAGAGCGACGAACCCCTAAGATCTCTGGTCCGAATTTAAGTGGCCAGTGGATCTTAGGGGTCGTGTGAAAAGGCCCAATGTTGCTGTCCTCTGAATGTGTGATGCCTACAAAATGGAGCCAATTCAGGGGACAACAAGGATGATCAGGGGACTGGAAACCAAGCCCAGTGAGGGAAGACTGAAAGAATTGGGCATGTTTAACCTAGAGAAAAGAAAACTGAGGGGGGAGATAGGAGGGACAGGATCAATCAACCCAGCTCATGCAACAATGGGCTCAAAGTTAAGGGAAGCCAGCAGTATGATAATGGACCGAGTTACCTTGGGACATGATGAGCACTCCAGTGCTTGAAGCCTTCGAGAGAAAATTGGACAACTGTCTGTCAGATCTGCTTTGACTCCCTCCATTTAGCAGGGAGTTCCTCAGTGATCCTATTGGCCCCTTCCCAACTCACTGGTTCTATGATTCAGTTGTATTATCTTGGGAGTGGAGGGATGTTTTCTCATACCTGCCCATTTAATTTTGTTATTTTCAGTATCTGGTTTTCTGCATCAGGGGATACTGGGAACTGAAAAGGCACTATGGTTTGAGTGCCTGCGTTGAACTTTTCAAAAGCAGCTACTATGACATTTTGTGCATGTATATTTTATTTTCAATGTCTCCGTATTTTGCAAAATATACAATTTTGTAAAAATTGTAAAATATACAAAGAAATGAAACAGTGGCTCAGCTACTCAATGGAGGTGGAAAAATGATAACAGATGACAAAGAAAAGGTTGAAGCACTAAGTTCCTATTTTAGCTCCGTCTTTTCCCAAAGAAGAGACTATGAGCCTCTTGATAAATGTGAAGTGCAAGTGGAGGTGACAAGATTGAAGCTGGAGGTTGATAAGCAAATAGTCAAGGAATACTTTATTACCTTGAAAGAGTTCGAATCCAAGAGTATTGAAGGAACTAGCTGAAGAACTCTCAGAACCCACTGTCCATTATTTTCTTGCAGTCATGAGTGAGGTACCAGAAAATTGGAGGAGGGCAAATGTTGTCCCTCCTTTCAAAAAGGGCAAAAGATGAACTAGGGAACTACAGACCCCTTAGTGTGATATCAATCCTAGGAAAAATCCTGGAACAGATTATTAAGTAGTCACTATGCAAGCACCTAGAAAATAATGCAATAATAACTAGAACTCAACACAAATTTGTCAAGAAAAAATCCTGGCAGACTAACCTGATCTCATTTTTGATCAGGTAACCTCTTTGGTAGACAGAGTGAATGCTGTAGAGCTAATATATCTTGACTTGAGCAAAGGTTTTGACAAGGTTTCCCATGTTTGCCCAATAAGCAAGCTAACTAAGTGTGGGATGGATGGAGCAACTGTCAGGTGGATACACAGCTGGCTCCAGAATTATGCTGGTAGGGTGATGATTAATGCTTCTTCCCAAACTGGCAGGAGTTAACAAGTATTGCCAACCATGGGGACACAAGCAGGGTACCCCGGGGCTCAATTCTGGGCTCAGTAGTCTTCAATGTTAATCAAATTTGTGGATGACACAAAATTGGGTGGAATAGCTAATACTCTGGAAGACAGAAACTAGATTCAAAATGATCTTGATAGGCTGGAGCACTGGGCTGAAACCAATAGAATGAAATTTAACAGGGATAAGTGCAAAGTACTGTACCTAGAAAGAAGAAACCTAATGCACAGTTACAAAATGGAGGACCCCTGGCTCAGTTATATTACATGTGACAATGATCTTAGAATTCTTGTAGCTCATAAGCTGAATATGAGCCAACAGTGTGATGTCGTCACAAAAAAGGCAAATTATATTTTAGGATGCATTAACAGAAGTATAATTTCCAAATCCCGTGAGGTACTTGTCGTCCTCTATTTGGCACTGCTTCGACCTCAACTTGAATATTGTGTCCATTTCTGGACAGTACGCTTTGAGAAAGATGTTGACAAACTGGAACAAATTCAGAGGAGGACGACAAGGATGATCAGGTGGCTGGAAACCAAGCCATATGAGGAAAGACTGAAAGAACTGGGGGGTGTTTAGCCTAGAGAAAAGTTGATTGAGGATGTGTTATGGTAGCACTTTTCAAATAACTGAAGGCGCTGTCATACAGAGGCGGGGCAGGGTCTGTTCTTGCTCATCCCAGAGTGTAGGATGCACAACAATGGGCTCACGTTAAGAGAACTCAGCTTTCAGCTGAATAGCAGGAAGAAGTTCCTAACTGTTAGAGCATTATGGCAATGGAACCAATTACCTCAGGAGGTGGTGGGTGCTCCAACACTGGAGGCATTCAAGAGAAATGTGGACAACCACCTGGCAGACATCCTTTGATGTGTACTTCTGCATGGAGTAGGGGGTTGGACTTGATGCCCTTGCAGGCCCCTTCCAACTTCACTATCCTACAATTCTAAAATCTCCAAATGTGACCTGTGTGACCTAAATTTGCCATTTGCATGTGGATGTCCTAATTGTTGTTATAATTATTACTGCAAGTGGCCTGATATGGTTAAATTCATTAATTATGCCGGGAATAAGACCCACTGAAACCAGTGGTAAATATGTGTAGGAGTACACAAGCTATTCTTCTCATTGAGTAAAATAAACATGGGGTTTCACCATCAGTTATTTATTATCAAATATGGCATATTCTCATGGAAAAATAGTACTCTTTGATTATTGCTTAATCAGAAAATGTTGAAATACGTCCACCATAAGAGGTCATAAGAGTGGGTTGTCTGATAAAGTCCTTGGGATCCAGAGCTAAGCCTTTTGTGTTGTTTTCAGAACCTACCTAAGCAAAATCTTGTGTTGGCTTTTTCTGCCTCAATGGAAATCTCTTCTCGTTGGTGTCTGTGGGCTGCAAGAGACCCTGTGCTGAAACTATTTGTCTTGAGGAAATGAATTTGTATGCCCTAACCTGGATTTAGATTTTTTTTTCACTGAACAGTAGTATTGAAATAAAAGTATCCTCATGCTGGTCTGTCTAGGAGCAAATACGGAAAGCAATGCTGACACCATTCATATGTTGCGGCACTGGATTCTGTGTTTTACCAATAAGAGTGTACCATATTGCCAACATACCAGAACAAAATAGGAGTGATTTCTGTCATTCTTCTCTGATGTTGGAGCATTTCTTGCAAATGCAGGTACAGACGTCAAAGCCATAGTTATGTGGGAAAATTCATTTGCCAAAAATGCCTGAATACTAAAGGATTAGTGTGTCTGAGCCCTTAATTCTGTGAATGTTTTATATCCATCTTAGATTAATATAATTGACTTTTTATAATTTAGGACTGTACTCTTTTGTATGCAACCTTCATTTTAAAAGACCTTTACTTGCCATTCAGTGGTTGCATACCTAGGTGGTTTAGCTCTCCACATTTTTGTTTGGTGTCCAAGTGTTTGTTTCACATTCATGTAGGATGGCTGTTTTGTGCATTAACAGAATCCCAGCTTTAATTTAACCAATAGGTTGAGGACATGACATGATTGCTACTAAATGGTTGCCATGTGCAGAGATTCCTTTCACACATATTTTATGCAACTGCAGTGGAATGTCGTGCCTCTAAAATGTACAACTTTTGGAGATCAAGGCTAGAGCTACATTTTGTTTTAATGACCAGCTATTCTTTTTCAGACGGTTGCACGGAAAATCAAATCTGGAGTCATTTCCTGTGGATTAAACTGAAACATGAAAAAGAACTAAAGCAATTGTACTCCCTCCCCCACTCCGCTATAGGCGCACACATACCCAGTGGCTGTCCTTCTGTTCATATGTTTTTACTTTTCATGTTATGGTATAGAAAATAATCATACTAAAGGCTCCTACCAGTGTTTTTTATTTTATATATACAATTTCTTTATTTTTACATTCAGTTTTGTTCTATTTCTGCTTTGTAATTTGGCTCCACCCATGAGTAGAATGATTCTTTTCAAAATTTTAGTCCATGATATTCATTACTAAAAGACTATCTAAGTGTAAGCCTCAAAGTATATTTAAACCCTGAGTTTTCAAAGTATTCCTCTTGGGAGTTTTTTCATTCTGTATGAAAGGATAATGCAATCTGTTTCTGCTATGAGAACACCATTAGAGTCAAAAACAGAGTTATGCTTAGCTCTGTTTCTGGACTACAGTATCTAGAATTGAAATAAAATAGGTGTAATAGAAAAACAGCCCAATTCAGCCTTCCATAAACCAATTCAAAATATAGAGTTGACCCAAACAAAACAATAATACACTGTAACTTTGAAACTGGACCTGGGATCAGCATCACTTTTGGCACACACTCTTGCTCTGTTCCACATTTGAAGATGTTTGGGCATTCACACTTCTTGAAAACCACTCCTGATAATTGCTTTGCATTTGGGCGGAAATGAATAACTGATGAAAAACGAGTCAACGGCTGGGGTTTTCCCTTGAGCAGTGTCTTTTTTGTCAGGTATGCATTCTATATCTTCATAGCAAAGTAAGCAGTGACATCCAGGTTAGAGAAAACACAACAGACATGGTTTCTGGTTTCTGGGCACTCTATTTACAATATTTACAGTTTGTTGGTAATACCTTTGCTAGGAGTACATCAGTCACCACTTCTTCATAGCTAACAGTAGCATTTCAGAATTTCGCCATTTTCACTCGCCATTGACTTCCATCACCCATCAGCTATTATCATCACAGCAAGCAGCAAACATCAAGGCATCAGCCAGCGGCAGTCAGCAACAGACAGCAAGAACATTATGCATCACATACAGTATATATAGATTCTATTACCAATCCTCTTTTCACCTTATAATGACATGACACATGCTCTTCTTCACATGACATCTACACTTCTGAGCTATGTTTCTGTGTCACATACTAAAGATCAATCAAACTATTCAGCCATAATTCTGAACAGCAATACTTCTCCCATCATCTCAGAATTGTAGGATCTTTATCTTCTGTTGCTGCATTTTTAAAAAAAAGCTTGTTGTACCTGTCCTTTATCTAGAAAATGTTAGTAGAAACTTCTCCTGGATTTATGCTGATGTGACATTAAAACTAAAGAAAATGCTTCCGATCATCTTCTCAAAAGAAAACTTTGCTTGTTTCCTCAGACAACTGAAATTTAAATGAGATCAATCCAGCCATATCCCAACAGCCCCACCTCTCTTCCCTTTCTTGTCAAGTCTGACTTCTGCAACTGTGCTAATGACATTAAGTATTCAGATGCCATCGGAGGGCTGCTCTGCTTCTAAGGCCGTCACTTCACGAAGTACTTCTCTTCGCAGCGTGATTGCCTTCGCTGTGAATCCGAAGGCGGTCACGTGGTGGTCACGTGGTCTCCATTCGCCCCCACCCCTCTTTCCGTGTCCTCACCGGGCGATGTTTTAGGGTCGAATCCAGTACTGCTTCACGTGCTCCCTTCGCATTGAGAAGCTTATTTTAAATGTCCGGTTTCTTCTTAATTTTTTTTTTAAAAAATAAAAACCACTGCGTATCGATGCATCGATACCCGCCTGTCATTTTCTGCGGAGCCGAATAATTGTATCAACATTTGTTTTCTAGTTACGATTTGTATTGCTCCGTCCATTGGCGGCGTGAAAAAAATGCTGTTCTCCGTCATGGGCACTAGGTGGACCAGCACACAACATATCTTTTGTATGACCCATGGCTCCTCCAAGGACATTCGAGTTCTCCCTTCCTAAATCCCTAGAGCAGTGTCGGAGGAACTTCCGCCTCCGTTATCAATTTCATGCTATCATGGCTCCCTCGCGTTCTGAGTGCCGGCTAAAGAAATTCAAACGGAGGATCCCATATTTTGTTGCACTGCTGCGCAGTTACTGTAAGTTGATAGACGGTATAGCTACGTTATGCTTCTGTAGCAGAAAACGGTTACTTCGACGCAGGCATTTGTTTAGGGAAACTATGGTTGCTTGCAACACTTTGATAAGGGTCATTTCCCAGTGGATACGAACGTCGCCTAGACAGAAACTATTCTGGTGCTACCCTGGGCGTTCTCAGTGGTTTAACGACACGGTTCTTAAGCTGTGGGACGACAGACAATGGTTGGAGAACTTCCGAATGACAAGGAGAACACTTTTTGGGGTCGCCGACAAGCTGCGACCATATCTGATGCGGAGGGACACAGTAATGCGGTCAGCAGTTCCAGTCGAAGAACGAGTAGCAATTGGCGTGTACTTCTTGGCCAGCCGTTCTTGCTACAGAACCATCGCCCTGGTATTCCAGAAAGGAAGTTCTACTGTGGCAAGTATAGTCATCGAGGTGTGCCTGGCAATGGAACACGTCCTTCTCAAGGAAGAGGTTCGCCTATCAGAATTCAGTAAGGTAGGTGTTTTAATGCGGGTTCGTCTGTTACAGTTGGCATTACGCTTTTAAGTTCAGTACAAGTTTGCTACCGTAGAATCTTAGAAGAACGGGAATGATGAGAAAGGTACATACAGGGAACCGCTTCTCCATCCCACAAAATACCTGAACAAAGTTGGCATGCAGTCAAACTGAGGGGGAAAAAAGGGCTTCCAAGTACAATTGTAATTTTCCCACACATCACAATGTTGGTCTACGGTACTCCCTGCCACACACACGGGTGGCATGGTCAGACCAGGATGCCTTCTATGGGCATGTTTAGTATGGGGAACAAACGATTGAGGGGGGAGATGTTTGATGCATACAACAATATTAAAGGCATGAGTAAGGTAGATACTGGAAAGCGCATCTTGCTTCGACAAAAAACAAGAACTAGATAGAAAGCGCTCAAATTGAGGGGTAATGGCAAATCAACTGATAATTAAAATGATCAATATACCCAGCGCAATTTTGCTATATGGATCTCCCTGCCACACACTGGGGCGATGGGGTCAGTCCAGGAAGCCTTTTGAGGGGCGTTGGGCAGGTTCCTTGAGGAATCTGTCCAATTGCTGTTCCTGCAATGCGACAACACGCACTGCTATTCAAGGTATGCTACCGTGCTGTTGTGCAGCTTCTATTCATTTGGGGGGTCAATGACTGTTTCGTCTGTTTTCTATTTCAACAGATGACGTCATCAATGAAAATATTCGGATTTCCGCATACTATTGGATGTATTGATGGAACACACATTCCTATCTGCCCGCCTAAATTGCAGGGTCCGGCTTACTTTAATAGGAAGTCTTTCCATTCTGTTCTACTGCAGGCTGCTTGCGACGGAGACGGTATTTTTTTTTCCATGTTGACCGGACATTCAGGTGTGAACCATGATGCTCATGTTTTTAGGTCATCTACTCTCTTCAGTAAGATGGAGGAAGGGACACTAATTCCCGGCAGCCCATTGTTCACCTATGCAGGGGTGTCGATTCCACCCATAATATTAGGGGATGGTGCGTATCCATTGTGTAAGTGGCTGATGAAGCCTTTCGCTGTACCAAGAAATGACAGGGAGCGTCACTACAATAAGATTTTTAATCGATCACGATGCGTCGTAGAAAGAGCATTTGGGCGCTTGAAGGCAAGATTCAGGCGCTTATCTGTCAGAATAGAAGCACACATTGAAAACATCAACTCAATTGTTGCTGCTGCCGTGATTCTACATAACATTTGTGAACGGGAAAAGCATGAAATTCCTGATGAGGATCAGCAGCAACGTTCCCTGGCTGATTCACTGGATTGCACGGAAACATATGACTGTAACAGATCGGGAACTGCCCGTGCAGAGGCAGAAGCAGTGCGCAATGCCATTGCTGAGTATTTACAAACCCATGTTAAGTGACTTGTATGAAAACCAATATCAACAAGTCCTGAAACCCTAAAGGAAATACATATTCATTCTGTTGACAATTCTTTCAACCACATGACCCCTTAAAGGGTACTTACAGCCACAGTGACTTGCTATTAAACTCTCAGGGATCACAGCCTTCCAGAGGGAGGGCCAAAGGAAATTTGGTGTTTGGGTGCAGTTATGACGGCTTTTTCATTTGCCTGTGCCATAATGTAACCTACAATCATTTCTAGTAACAATAAATACCTGAATCCTGCAAGGCTTCAGTTGTCATTGATTATAACCTCTACATCATAGGGCATTGTGTAGTATTAACCACATAATCTTTATCCTTTGAGCTTCATTAAGCAGTCACCGCTACTCAGAAAAGCCATGTTATATGGAGGGCTCCTTAGCAGGGAACTCAAGCTTCAACTAATAGCACTCTCCGTAGAACTGCAATGCGGGCATGCAGACTTGTTTACATTACCGAAAAAAGAGCCCCTTAAAGTAATGAGTCAGTGCTGTATATACCACATGGCCTACAGCAATATATCTGCTATCCCCTCTGAAACCTCTGTAAAACCGGCAACAGCCTCAGGATTTCAATCAACAACCTCATGATTTGCTGGTTGGGGCCTGCAGAGGTGCCACCGCAGGAAGTAAGTAGTCAGACTAGATTGATAACATCTATTGAAAAAGAAAACAGCAGATGGCTAGTATGGCAAATCTCTTTTCAACAAGGGGCCTGAACTCATGACTTGCTTTCCTTTGGAAGCAGATCCGTGCAACCTGCTTAGTCAGATTAATAAAGGGCACTCAAACGCCCTTCGTGGGACAACAAGTTTTCCAGTTGGTTTTCAATGCTGTTACACCTTGACATAGGATCATAATCAGAAATTACACTACTCACTATAAACTGCTCCTCCACTACAAGCGATACCTAACAGCAGTGGTATACAGCCATTGTATTATGACCAACAGATTGTGCCTTGCGAACCTCATTTTTATATTGTAAAAGTTCATGGGGGCAGTCAAAGTGTTTGCTTTAATTAGGAGAAGTATTTGTGGTGATTACGGACTTGGATATAAGAATGCTGTTTTTCAAAACTTCATCGCAGCAGAGTGAAAACACAGGGCTGAGAAAGGGGCCCCTTGCGATTTACAAGCCAACAATTAAACTCCTGGGTAGTCTACACCTTTCTCTTGATATGCAGATAAGTCAGTAGTGTTTGGGGGGGGAAAGGAAGTAACCATACGGACATCAGAATTTCTAACGAGAAAACTTCCCTCTGAGGGAAAACTTCTTGGATATGGTACATCAGAAATACTGAGAAAAATAATCTATAAGAGACAGCTGCTCTCATGTGTGCCACATGGGTGCAATGTTATCTGAAACGTGTTTAGTATAAAACAACACATTCGCTCATGTGCTTTACAGCTCTTGGTAATGGGGTATCACCATTACCAGCCAACATTCCTTTGCATGGGTTGCCAGCACCTTTCCCTTGACATGCAGATTGAGGCTCCAAGGGGGGAGGGGGCAGGAAGTCTATGTACTGGGTAGTATTCAGGGAACATCTTTTACTGATCAGTATTGCTTGAGAACTTCTAGCGCGGAGATTTGAAAATGGATACTGAAGACACATCGGAAAGTAGTCAGGGAACTCCAGTACAAACCAAAATAAAGAGAGGCATTATCTGGGGGAATGAGGAGACCTCAGCATTAATTAAGGTATGGGGAGAGGCAGAGATAAAATATGCATTATCTTCACTAAAAAGAAATATTGAGATATTTGAGGTGATCTCAACGGAACTAGGAAAACTGGGTTTTACTCGTTCTGCGTCCGAATGCAGGACAAAAACAAAATCACTACGGAAGCTTTACAAGCAGGCAGTGATTCATAACAACAGATCCGGCTCCGGACGGTCAAAATTTGTTTGGTATGACGAGATGGCAAACATTTTCCGCACCGACACATCAATCCACCCTCTACGGACCACCGAAAGTGAGTCTTCTGCTGGCACGGGTGAGTTACCAAAAAGAAGTTTTTACTTCAGCCAGTGATTTTACCTCTGCCATTTAGTATATTCAAAGAAGCATGCATGCTTCGATGTACCGTCGTGTCGGTTTACCGCAGCGAGGCAAACGATTAGTCTTAAACCGGAACTAATAAATTCCCAGGGAATACATGTTTATCGTTTGAGAACACATTGTTTCTAAAATAACAATTAATAACTCTAGGGAGCCATCGATCTGTCGAATGGTAGCCCATTGGTAAATGTTTCTCAAAAAAAAGGTTTATCAAATAAACAGTAGGACGTGATTAATCTGTACAAAAATGTTGGGGTTATGAGGATAGCCCATGTAAAAAAATTATATCTTTGAACTTCCAGGAAAACATCGAACTTTCGATGGATAGGTCTGCCTTCAGAAAACAATCTAGTTACTGAACACTGGGAGCTTAGCTTATCTGTGAGTCAAAGAATGGGTGTCGTGTGAGGACACCCATTTACAAAGATATACATTTAAAATTCTCTGGAGCCATCGATACGTCGATTGCTGCCCAGTGATCAGGAAAAACTCCATTCGGTTGCTGTTCCATAGGAAGTTATTTTTAATTGTTTCAGTAACACCTATTATTAGCTCTACGTAACCATCGATCCCTTTAAAAAATTATCTCTTTTAACCTCAAGGAAAACATCGAAATTATCGAATGATAGAACTTCCCTGTAAAAAAAATTATTTATTACTGCTCACTGGGAGCTTATCTGCGAGTCAAAACATGTGTGTCGTCTGAGGACACATATTTTCACAATTAGTTAAAAAAAATTGACGGAAACCATCGAAACGTCGACGGCTGACCCTTAATAAGGAAATTATCACTTTGGTTCCGTTTACATACGCTGCAATTATTATTTTCGAAAATGATGTTGTTAGTTTAGAGGTATTATTGTTGTAGCTTGCCAGTGTTAAAAAAAAAAAGGTTGAAAAAAAATTGTTTTTCTTAGGTTGAAATCAACACCATTGTGGTTTTGAGTGGTGTGTTTATGGGTTCTGTTATTTAGGCAGCATTTAATTTAGATAAAATGTGTGGGGATAGAAAAGAACAGGAAGTACTACTTTCAATAAAACTCCAACGTTTACCAAGCGTTCTACTGACCAATACAAACATTCCCCCGTTACACAGAGGAAGGAAGTGAGGGGGAGTGGGGCGTGCCTAACAGTAAGATAGCCAATCCCTCTAAAGATTGAGAAATAAAACGGAAAATCGTAATCAACTGAGGACAAGCGCCACAGCATTCATCTTGCTGTATGTGAACCTGCCATGTGGAGAACATTAACCAATTCTTTCTCTTCCATTGTCACCTCTTCCCACTTATAGCAATGGAGGCGATGCGGGGCGTTAGAGAAAATGCCGCCACGTTGATTCTTTTCGAGGACGCAGACTACGATAACCATAGCTTTGGGCCCTCGGAAACTTCAGTGTTTGGTATGTAACTTTCCAGTGGACTCAAATTCCGCACCGTACTCATGCAACATGCTATAGCCATAGGTACTGCTTGAGTACCAGCACCACGCTGGGCCGGGTTCATTGGCGGGAAAGCGAAATAGCCAATATTAATTAGTTAAAAATTAATTACTACTTTTTCCTAGATACTCAATCGACTGATGGATGCGAGCCCTCCACGTCTGGGTGTTCGTCTTCACAGAGCACACCTCCCACTGCTGCAGAAAGGGGCCTCAACAACAGTCAGTAATTTTTTGATAGTGTTTTTTGCTTTTACTATGGGTGTAGCAGGGGTTCATTGGGTTTGGTCCTTAATATAACTTTTGTGGTCTGTAATCTGAACTTGTGGTAACATATAATTAATACCAGCTGAATATCCTTTTTTTTGGCCACCCTTTACCTCTTAGTGATGATTATATGTGTGTGATGAGATATATATAGAGAGACCTTTTTCTAAAAGTATGTTCCTTGAATTTTTCACCGGTGGAAACATTCCGACCCTTAAATACACTCATTAACACATTTTGTGTCTGTGCTACAGCTAAACTAGCCTTTCATGTAATTTACAAAATGATCTTCCTTTTATTTTTCCTACTTTAGGATCATATGAAACAACAAACTATGAGGCAACTCTTGATCCTGCAACAAGACTGGCCTTAATCAGGAAACGGAAACAAAGAACCACAGCAGCTGCGAGGCTGGATAACACCTTATCTGGATTTGTGGAGTGGGTAAAGGAATCTGACCAACGAAAGGAGGTTAAAATGGATAAGAGGGACGAGGAGGACATATTCTTCCAGAAGGAGATAATTAACAGCCTTAGGGTTGCGAACACATGCCTCCAGAGGCTTACAGATTATCTCACTGAAAAACCATCAGGGGGTTCAAACGGAAAAGCGGGTAGCAAGACCAGTAACGTGCAGACCAGTACGCAAACCTCTAGTTTGTCTAAGTCCAGGGGCAACACTCTAGGTCCCATTGAGGGGGTTAGCGACTCAGAAGGTGATATTAGTAACCCTGCTGGTACAGCTAACAGTTGTGAGGACGACAGTGATGAGGAGGGGTCGGTATCACTACTTAGTGGACGGAGCACAGCAAAGGGGAATGTGCGCGGTGCCACTGGGCGTTTGCTTGCTCAGAATGTCGGCAGGAATGCCAAAGGGCCAGTGAGGATGCCAGAAAAAAAGAAACCAAAAACAACAGGCCAGGTCATTTTGGGCCAAAGCGAGAATGACCGTTCCCCTTACCTGATTGTGAAAAATGAGGAATCACTAGATGATTCTCAGTCCTTTTTGAGAACGCCTCAGAAAAGGAGAAGAATGAAAAAAAAAATTTTTCCCCATAGGTACCTGACTGGCGATTCCCTTTTTTGGATGTTGGCCTAGCTGCGCCATTACACACCTTTTCTAGCCTTTTGTGCACTGCCGTTGTTCATTTTGTATTAAGCTCATACACATGTATTCGAACAACAAATAGTACACACCATATGCACTAAATTTCTAACGTTTGTTACACTGTAATGCTTTAATTGATATAGTGTTCTTGCACCACTTGCTGTAAAACACCAAACACATTAAGAATGCACAGAAAGAGTCGTTGGGGACATACAAGTTAGGTTTAGACAGGTTTATTGTTCATAAAAACACTTACAAAATATTTTCTTAGGTTATAAGGTATTACTGTAAACAATTAGTTGCACATGGGTTGTAGTTGTTCTTTTGACTTAACATTAAATGTTAGGAAGACAGGTATCATTAATACAAGTTTTTTAGTGCAAATAGGTATTAGGCAATGCAAAGGTAATTTATGTTTTAAGGTTAATAACTACACTTTTAAGAATAGACATTTTTAACCGCTATAGTACTTTATTGCAATAAAAAAGGTAATGTTTGTTTTAATGTTCTTGCCCAAACCTTTTAGAAGATACATTTTTAATTACTGCACTATCGTTGTGCAACTCAAAGGAAGTATTTGTTTTCATGTTGTCAACAACACTGTTGAAAGGAGACATGGACTATCACTGTTGGATTTTAGTGCAAAGCGAATGAGGTTGGCCTTACATTAAGTTTTTTAAAAGATTAGTTGCAAATGCAAGAAATATTAATGTTTAGCAGTATCAGTAGATTATAATCAACTTTTTATGGTGGGAAGAGCAATAGTTTTGAGTAGTAACCTAAATGTTTTTTAAAAGTGCACCTTTTTATTTACAGTATGAGCCCACCAAGGAACTATTAATAAGAGGCTAAGTATTTAAAAAAAAAAACCAAAAAGAGATGAGTTTTTTGAGACCTGTTTTTTGTAAGTCAGCTACTGCACGGTTCTATGATCCCCCACTATAAATAACATGGTAATTATTTCCAGGAAAAAAATAAAACAGCTCATTGAGCATTACATAGAACAGATTGTTCAACACAGATGGCAACTGCTCTCTGCTGTTGAAGTGTAATATCCAGCATCCCAACAATAGTTATCTAATAACTAATAGTGTTGTAAAGCAAGGATAAGGTTTCAGGAAAACCCAACTTACTATGTATATACGCATATATATAGATGTAAATGCCTTAGTGTAAACATACCTATGCTGCTCTTAGAGCAGAAGTAGTAAATGTGTAAAATCTTCAACTCAGATTTACACTCAGTGCAAAAAAGCTTACTTACAAGAACTGAGATAACTTTTCCCTGCTTAACAGAAAAAGAAGAAACCCTGCAGAACTGCAGCTTAATCAGTATTTAACCAGAATTGTTTATCTCCTCCTCCGCCTCCTTCTCTGTGGTGGGCGCGCCCCTTCAGCAGGCAGGACATGTTGTTCCAGTACCCCAACTGCAAGAAATCAAATGCAACATCCAATCATTTTTGAGATCGTGACGGTTTTTTTTGGTTTGATTTGTGCATCTAATCGATTTTAGTAACAGCAGAGTCCTGACGTACTTACTGAGCGATTATATATGTACTTTGCAGTGTCAATACTGCAAAGGTACAACTGAAATTAAGGGCATCGTTGTCTACTAACAAGGGGCAAGGGGTTTGTTGTTGATAGTTTTAAGTACTGTGAAAATATACCTCTGGCTACAACTTCCTGCAAAATAGCAATCCATTGCTCCATCTCCCCTCTGGGCACCGCTTGCCTCATAATGTCCACGGGTTGTTCTGGAACAATTTCTATCGGGATGGAGAGGTAATTTAAATTTGGAATTGTTCCCAGCATGGGTTTTTTTCAAACCGATATTGCTTAAATGGTCACTCAAAGAGCACCCCCTGCTTCTCACCTTCACCTCCTTCATCGGCCTGTAGAACATTTCCGGCCTCCCCCCTTTCGTTGTCTTGCTGTTGGTCCTCCCTTGGCTGTGGCTCCTGGTCCCCACGCTGTTCTGGCTCCTGCTGCTGACGTGGTTGACCCACCCTGTGGCCTACACGCCTTGCTGGGCCTGCTCCTGTTGGGTAGGCAAAATAAAAGAACTGCTGATGGGGTTGGCATTATACAAAACCTAGTCTCCGCGACATGCCCTCATTTCTGTCCGAATCAGTCTCTTCAGGCCGCATGGTTAAAGCAGATCTAAGAGAGACATTGCCAGGACCCTCCCTGGCTTCCAATCTGCAGATCACATTGCAGCCAATTTTATTATCTACCATTTTAATAACAATCCCCGATTTTACTCACCAGCAGGAAAAAGATGAGCAGGGTCTGGGCGATCTGCCATAATCCATAACTGGAGTAACTGGTTCCAGTAGGCAGCCTGTTGTCTTTCTTCAGCGTGCTCCCCAAAGTAGTACAAGCACCTATTAAAGTTCTGCCTAAGAGTTTTAAATTTAGACCTAATTTGCTTTGAGGTCCTGTGGTAGTTCAGCCTGGCTAGCTCTCTAGACGCAAGCCTAAAGGCAGGTTCATTTCTTCTAGGAAGCATATGAAACAACACAGGACCAAGCCTGTGTTGAATCAATATGTCCAATAAAGCCGTGACCTCTGCCTCCGTCCAGTATCGGCCCCTACCACCACGTTCCATCTTCCTCCAACGATCTTTTAATCCTAATTTAACAAACTCGAAAGAAAACAATCCTTAAGACAAGCCTCCTCTGCACTACCTCTCCACACCTTTCTAAAAAGTGCTACTGGGTTTTTATAAGTGCTAGAGCCCTGTCTCCGAGCAGCCCTCTGGAAAATGAAACTAATATCAACCAATTGGGGGAGGGGTCAAAAGTGCCGTTCAGGTACCAGGAGCCTTGGAGACTGTTGGCCACGGTATCATACTCAATGAAGCAGTTTATTTCTGGGGAACCACTGGGAAAAAACTCTGTATCTAAGGTGCATATGATGGTTTGCAAGGAATAAATACATTCTATTCAATGCATTTCTTTGTTTCGTTTATTTTAAGAACAAAACTGATAATAAGTAGCAAATGATATCTTCTGTTTGAGGCGTCCTGCAGTTGCTGAAGGCTTACAATGGAAACATTTTCCTAGCCCTGCAGTTCTAATTGAGCCATTGTGTTGGAAAGGTCAGTGGGCGGAGCTGAAGATGGACTGGCTCCACGAAGCCCAGCACCTGCCGTCTCCAGCAGTCCCGATGGCTAACAAGGGTTCAGAAGTTCAGTCAGCGCTGCTGACCCTTAGCAGCAGAATGGGAACGTACCACTTGCAAGACTGGGATCCAGCAAGTTGTTAGTTTATGCAATCTCCCAGTAGATTTTTTTAGGACATTTCTTAAAACCACGTAGATAACCTTTTGGCGATCTGTACCTTGAGTGACATAAAGTGTTATCCTGGGAACCCGTTACAGTGTGAAGGGTAATTCCCCCCCCCCCGGATACCTGTGGTGCGACCCACGGATGAGTTTTCTGTGTGGTGTGGGGGGGGGTTAAATGGGGGGGGGTAACACAGCAGTCTTTAAAATTGGAGCCGGGAATAATGAACTTTATTTTGCAGTCTGGGTATGCTCAGAGACACAGTAGCGTACAGCGGTGAAAGATTTTCAGGGTTAAAGAAATCCAAGGGAGAAGGCCCCCCATGGTCTACCCTCGCGCCCTACGGACCTTTTTCATCTTATCCGCTAGAAGGAATTACCCCCCCAGGGCATGAAAGAAGTCAAATGCGCTCCCTAAACAGCAGTCACCCGTGGGTTCTGAAAAAGGAGATGCGTTTTAAACTCTGGGCACGCTCAGAGGCACAGTCTGGAGCCGTGAAGACGGTTTCGCGGGAGGGTTGCTCTGTGTGCTGATGGGGATTTGGGGGGGGGAGGAATCACCGCGGTCTCTCGAAATGGAGTCTGGAAGAATGTTTTTTGTTTTACACTCTGGCCATGCCCAGAGGCTGTGTAGCTTTTCAGCGGAGAAAGTGTATAAGGGCGATAATTACCCAAAGGAGGGGTGAAATGTGTTCCCGCATTACGCCCGCGAACACATCACCCCTAACTTGAAGTAGTAAATGATGTCAGGGCTTCGATGCAACGGCGCACAACTGTCAGACCCACGGATGAGTTTTCTGTGTGGTGTGTGTGGGGGGGTGGTTAAATGGGGGGGGTAACACAGTAGTCTTTAAAATTGGAGCCGGGAATAATGAACTTAATTTTGCAGTCTGGGTATGCTCAGAGACACAGTAGCGTACAGCGGTGAAAGATTTTCAGGGTTAAAGAAATCCAAGGGAGAAGGCCCCCCATGGTCTACCCTCGTGCCCTACGGACCTTTTTCATCTTATCCGCTAGAAGGAATTACCCCCCCAGGGCATGAAAGAAGTCAAATGCGCTCCCTAAACAGCAGTCACCCGTGGGTTCTGAAAAAGGAGATGCGTTTTAAACTCTGGGCACGCTCAGAGGCACAGTCTGGAGCCGTGAAGACGGTTTCGCGGGAGGGTTGCTCTGTGTGCTGATGGGGATTTGGGGGGGGGGAGGAATCACCGCGGTCTCTCGAAATGGAGTCTGGAAGAATGTTTTTTGTTTTACACTCTGGCCATGCCCAGAGGCTGTGTAGCTTTTCAGCGGAGAAAGTGTATAAGGGCGATAATTACCCAAAGGAGGGGTGAAATGTGTTCCCGCATTACGCCCGCGAACACATCACCCCTAACTTGAAGTAGTAAATGATGTCAGGGCTTCGATGCAACGGCGCACAACTGTCAGACCCACGGATGAGTTTTCTGTGTGGTGTGTGTGTGTGGGGGGGTGGTTAAATGGGGGGGGTAACACAGTAGTCTTTAAAATTGGAGCCGGGAATAATGAACTTTATTTTGCAGTCTGGGTATGCTCAGAGACACAGTAGCGTACAGCGGTGAAAGATTTTCAGGGTTAAAGAAATCCAAGGGAGAAGGCCCCCCATGGTCTACCCTCGCGCCCTACGGACCTTTTTCATCTTATCCGCTAGAAGGAATTACCCCCCCAGGGCATGAAAGAAGTCAAATGCGCTCCCTAAACAGCAGTCACTCGTGGGTTCTGAAAAAGGAGATGCGTTTTAAACTCTGGGCACGCTCAGAGGCACAGTCTGGAGCCGGGAAGACGGTTTCGCGGGAGGATTGCTCTGTGTGCTAATGGGGATTTGGGGGGGGGGGAAGAATCACCGCGGTATCTCGAAATGGAGTCTTAGAGAATGCTTTTTTTTTTTACACTCTGGCCATGCCCAGAGGCTGTGAAACTTTTCAGTCACTCGCAATGGGTTCTAAAAAAGGAGATGCGTTTTAAACTCTGGGCACGCTCAGAGGCACAGTCTGAGCCCGCATGAGCCTCAGTCGTTACGGAAGAGAATAGTATTCGAAGCGCCAAGGGTTAGAGTTTAAAAAACTGTTTCTGGAAGGGTGAAATGCACATGTTGGGGTAGGGTAATCAGCCCGCACTCATAAAACCGGCGGAATCAATGGCGTGCAGGTGACATCCGGTACAAAATGCAAAAAAAGGAAAACCAACGAGTAGCCACCAGAAAGTAAAGTAGCATCACTGGTGTAACACAAACGCCACCACTTGGCCGCCGAAGTAAATAAGGAAAAGAAGGGGGGGGGAAGGCAGGGGAAAACAGTGACACCTGGCGTTTGTTGATTTCTGTAAAAAGAACAGACATGAGACAGCGGGATACATGTTCACCCCTATAAACAACCGCAAATACATGCATATTGCAAGCGCAGAAATCAGGATCGAAAGAACGGGTAACCCGAAATATCGATGCATCGATATTTCGGAGGAATAGTAAGTGGGAAAAAAAATATTTAAAAACAATCAGTGGCCACACGCGAATTTGGATGCGAAGCGGGATGCGAAGCGAGGGAGATTCCCGGCCTCCGGCAGGGGAATCTCTCGCCCCGCTTGGAGCACGGTTAAGGGGCGGGGTCGGGGCGTGGTCGGGGTGGCGCCGCATGCAAAATGGAGGATCGTGCGGACAACACCGATCGATTCGCGCAGAAATCACGGCTCGCCGCGCAGCGAGATGTTCGTGAAGTGACGGCCTAAGTGAATTAGGAGTGGTATAGAGAAATGCTTTCTTTTTGAATGCAATATGGACAGAAAGTTACCATGATATTTGCCACCCTTACTCTAGAACTTACTTTAAAGACTATGAAACACCCTGAATCACAGAATAATAACACAAAATGTTCAGTAAATTGCTGTTATATGTGTTTGCAAAATTGCTGATGAAAATCATACCTGATTTGACATGGTTTTTAATTCTGGGAGTTTGTAGTGGTGATGGTGATGGAGGAGGAGGAGGCATAGGCATAAGCATCTCTTCATTTTGTTTAATTGAAGTTTGAGACCATTAGAGATGTATTTCAGATTTTTTGTCTTGGGTTGTTTTAGGGGTACCTAATTCATTTCCCTGTTTTCTTGTGCACCCCTACTTCAATTTAACACAAGAAGAAACACCCCTTTGAGGTTATTTCATTTCAGTTTTCCTCGCTTGTGTTTTCCAGCATGAGGTGTCCAAGCGGAAGTGGCATGGCATCCATGTCACCTTCCAACACTAGTACCAGAAACAGGCACCAATAAGATTTAAGACATTCAAATATTTGAAACCATTCACATCACCTTTGTGTCAAAATATCACCATCTAAAGCGGTTTTACACAAACAATCACTTCTTCATTGGTCACCTTCTCAATCCAAGAAAATCTTGGCATTTCACCATTTCTATCTTATTTAGAGAGGAGACTGAGCAGCATCCTAGATGAAGATTATAATATTCAGCAAACGTTTAAAATTGGCTCTGAGGATACACATTGCTGATGACATTATCAGCTGGTACCAGTAAAATTAGTTTAAATTAATTAAAAACTTCCTGTCACCTCCCACACTCTTGTTTTAGCTTCCAGTGCTCCCTAGGGCTTCCTTTTGCTATGGGGAAACCTTTGGGAACCTTCAGATCAGCAGAGGAACCTTTAATAGTGAACAACTTCTGCCAGAATTTTTCCTGGTATATTCGGCAAAACTCTTGTTGTGCTTCTGCTGGTTGTGATCTGGCAGTAATTTTTGGTTATTAAATGCTTGGATGCCCTTTACCCCAACTGTTATTCATTTTAGCAATGGAGCCATTAGCAGAAAGGAAGAAGTAAAGGTAGAGAAGGAAGAAGTAAAGGTAAATCCATTTGCAGATGACATATTAATAGCATTACAGAACCAAATTGAAGGACTGAGAGAAATTATGATCATATTTAAGAACATGATTTTAAGAAATATTCAGGTTTAGGTGTGAACATTAAAAAGTCAGAAATAATGTTCTATAATGTAAAACAGAAAGAACAAGAGGAAATAAGATTAACAGGGATGGCATTAGGGATTTAAACACTTAAATATTTGGGAGTTATGATAACTAAAAACTTGCACAAGCTAAGAGTAACAAAATAAAAGATGGTCTGGGAAAAAAATTCAAAGGCAGTTGTGGGAATGCAAGAATAGATATTTAGGAGTTTGGGGTAGAAGTAGAGTGATTAAGACTTTAATAGCTCCTAAAGTAATGTATCTTTTTCAAGTTTTACCTATATGGATCCATGCCAAACAATTAAGGGAATGGGATATACAGCTAAGAAATTCGGTATTTGGATGAAAGATGGCAAGAGAGGTTAAAAAAATGATTTATATGCCAAAGGAGGACCTTGGGTGGGGGATCCCACAAATGGAAATTTATTATGAAGCATTTCAACTGAAATATCTATTAGAGCTTGATGGGAGACATCAAAATAAATGGGCAAGAGTAGAGGACAAAATTAATAATGCATTGGGTAAATTTGGCATCTACTCAGGCAGAGAACAAAACATCAGGGGAAAAAACTATTGATCCCAGGCAGGTAGCTTGTAAGATATGGGGGGGGAAATGGCATGCAGAATGGAAAGGAAGATTTGTAATGGGTTCTCCCATTACAAATATAAGGGTGTGGTGGCTCAGTGGACTAAGACTTCTGAAAACTGTCGGCTGCAAAGTTGACAGCTCAGCAGTTCGAATCCCACATGCCATGCAGCAGAGTGAGCTCCCGCTGTTAACCCCAGCTCCTGCCAACCTAGCAGTTTGAAAGCATGTAAATGCAAGATAAATAGGTGTTTCCTTGCAGCCAAGTAGCCATGTGGCCATGGATTTGCACAACACTGGCTCTTTGGCTTGAATATGGAGATGACCACCACCCCTAGAGTTGCACATGACTAGCACACATGTGTGTGGGAAACCTTTATCTTTACCTTTACCTTTATTACCTTTTTAGAAAGCTTGAGTAAGGAAGGAGAGATGTTTGAAGAAGGGTTATGGAAAAAATTAAGGGGAAAAGGATATCATTGTATAAAGAATTTGTATAAAAGTGGTAAGCTAATTCCACACCAGGATTTAGTTAAGGAAGTGGGGAAAATTATTGGTTGAATCTGTTAGTGTGAAGCCCGCACACAGAGCACACACACAAACAGGGTTCAGTTCTTTGCCAAGATCTTTAGTGGAAAGCCAGGCAAGTTCAAGTCCGTTGCTAACAATCAAGTGCCAGATAAATAACAGAATCCAACTCCCAGCAATTAACAGTCCAAGTCAAAACCAGAATATCTCACAGAAACCAGATGCCAAACCCAAGGGAACAGATCAAGCCGTGGTCCAGGAAGCCAGTCCAAAATCAGGAAACAGAGCCAAGGTCACAGACAGGAACGTGGTTGCAAGTTCAAATGACGCGTTGCTCCCACAGAGAACTCAAGGTGAGCTTACCAGCTTTATCCCAAAACAGGGAACACACCCTTACTTCTGGAAAGGCTTCTGCTAGTACTCAGGGCTTGCTGCCCTTATTCCCCATCTAGCATCAAAGACCCTTTCACTAGCCCTCCTGGTAGCACGTATTTGCAGAATCCTGCTCATGGCCCTTCTAGGGGGAGAAGATATGTTTTCAGCTGTTATCAGACCCAGCTGCCTGCTGATTTGAGCTGCAAGGCTCCTCCAGCAGCTCTTCACCATTTAACCCCTCAGAATCAGGTTCTGTGACAGGCAGGGTCCTGGCACTATCCCCCTCCCCATGGTCCCCCTCTTCCGATGGGCCAGGCCTATCAGGGTAACTGTCATGGAATTGTTGAACCAACTCAGGAGCATGCAAGTTGGGCAGGTTCCCATGACCGATCTTCAGGTCCATAACCTTCCCAGTCTACCAAATACTGCAATCCTCCATGGTGTATTCGAGAATCCAAGATTTGACGGACTTTATATTCTTCTCCTTCTACTAAAATTGGTGGAGGAGGTTCAGGAGTCGGTGGTCGGTTGGGGTCAGGGTCTGCAGCTGGAACCAAGAGGGATCGGTGGAATACTGGATGAATATGAAGGGAATCAGGTAGTTGCAGACAAAAAGCAACTGGATTGATTTGTTCTAAGATGGGATAAGGACCGATGAACCGAGGATCTAGTTTTAGGGATCGCCCAGGATGTCTCAGGTATCGAGTAGATAGCCAAACTTTCATGCCTGGATTTAGCTGCGCCCTTCCTGTCTTTTCTTGTCGGCTGCTTTCTTATATACTTCCTTAGCATGGTCAAGTTGCTCTCGCAATAATTCCTGAATGCCATGGAGTTCTTGAATGTATGCATCCACAGGCGGCACAGAGGTGGAAGGAAGGGTAGTTGGAAAGTACCAAGGATGATAACCATAATTAGCCATGAATGGGGTCTGGCGAGTGGAAGAATGTACAACATTGTTATATGCAAATTCAGCTAAAGGTAACAAATCCGCCCAGTTATCTTGTTGGTAGCATGTATAACAGCGTAAATATTGTTCTAAGGTGGCATTTGTGTGCTCAGTCTGACCATCTGACTGGGGGTGATAAGCTGATGACAGGTGAACTTGTGTTCCTAGTGCCTTATGCATTGCTTGCCAGAAGCGAGAGGTGAATTGTGGCCCACAATCCAAAATGAGATTTGCAGGTAAACCATGAAGTCTGAAGAGGTGTTGCAAGCAGTGATGAGCTGTTCCTGATGCGGTAGGGGATTTAGGGCAAGGAACTAAGTAAGCCATTTTGGTGAATAAATCCACGAAGACCAGGATGCAGGTAAACCCTTTTGAGCGAGGAAGACCCGTGATGAAATCTAAGGAGACAGCATTCGAGGGACCAGAGGGTTTTGGCAAAGGATGCAACAGACCCGAGGGTTTGGTCACAACATCCTTTGCCCGTCGACAAACTTCACAGGAACCCACGTATCGGGCAACACCAGTACGGACATGTGGCCACCAGAACTCCCTTGTGAGAAGATGCAGGGTTTTGTAAAGTCCAAAGTGTCCAGCAGGTGAAGAGTCATGTGAGAGATGCAACACCTGGTTACAAAGAGGACCAGTAGGAACATATAACAACCCTTGATGTAATAATAACCCTTGTTGTGCAGAAAACTCTCCATGCTTCCCATTCTGGATTTCCTGAAGACGTTGTTGAGTCCATGAATCACGAGCTTGAGATTTATGGATTTCTTCTGCCAAGCTGAGACATGGATTCGTGGCTGCGAACACAGAGGGAGGCAAGATGGGCGCTACTAATGTCTCTTTCACAGGCGCTGCATACTCAGGTTTTCTGGATAACGCATCAGCTTTTTTATTCTGAGCCTCAGGAATGTATTTGATCCGGGAAAAGAATAATGACCACCGGATTTGTCGCTGAGTCAATCACCAAGCTGTTTGTAGATGTTCAAGGTTTCGATGATCAGTCAATACTTGAACAGGGTGTCGAGCTCCCTCGAGGTAATGCCTCCATATGTCGAAAGCCATCTTGATGGCTAGCAGTTCTCGCTCCCAGATAGTATAATTCTTCTCTGCAGGTTTTAACTGCCGAGAGTAATAGGCACAGGGACGTGGGCTTTGGGAGGGATCATCCTGTTGAGATAGCACTGCTCCCAAAGCAACACTAGATGCGTCAGCCTCCACTATGAAGGGTAATTGTCAATCAGGATAACGGAGCAAGGGTTCTGAGGTGAAGTGAGTTTTCAAAGTAGAGAAAGCTTCTTCTGCTTCTGGAGTCCACCGGAAAAACTCTTTGGGCCGAAGGAGACGGTTTAAAGGTGCAGCAATGTTGGCGTAGGCAGGAATAAACTGGCGATAGTAGTTAGCGAAACCGAGGAACCGTTGCAAATCCTTACGGATTTGTGGTCGGCGCCAGGACAACACCGCGTCTACTTTCTTAGGGTCGATGCAGATTCCCTGGGGAGAAATAATATGCCCCAGGAATTCACCTTCCTTAATGTCAAACTCACATTTTTCCAGCTTAGCATATAGTCCGTTTTCCCGGAGACGCTGCAAGACCTGACAAACATCTTGAACATGCTGAGCTGGATCAGCAGAATAAATCAGGATATCATCTAAATAAATGACCACACAACGATCTAGTAGATCATGGAAAATGTCATTCATCATCCGGTGGAATACACTGGGTGCGTTTGTCAGTCCAAAAGGCATTACTAAATGTTCATATTGGCCGTACCGGGTTCGAAACATGGTTTTCCACTCATCTCCTTTACGTATACGCACCAAATTATATGCCCCACGAAGTTCCAGCTTGGTATAACACTTTGCTCCTCTTAACCGGTCCAAAAGTTCAGAGATTAGGGGTAAAGGGTACCGGTCCCAAATAGTGATCTTGTTTAATGCCCGGTAATCATTACAAGGACGAAGCCCCGATCCCTTCTTCTTTACAAAGATCACCGGTGTGGACAATGGCAATTTGAAAGGGCGTATAAACCCACGTTGAAGGTTCTTGTCTAGGAAAGCCCTCAAAGCTTCTAACTCAGGTTCGGACATAGGATAGACTCGTCCCACAGGGAGGGGTGCCCAGGTATCAGATCAATGGCACAGTCATAGGGCCGATGCGGAGGTAACTTGTCAGCCCCCTTTTCCTCAAATACATCCACAAAGTCTTGGTATACCTGGGGCAAGACAAGGTCAGATGTAGCATGGGCAGCTGCCAGGATGGTAGAAGAATTTTTCTTTGAGCAAGGAACCTTGAAGTACAATTCCCCTTGCACCCAATCCACCAATGGGTTATGAGCTCGCAACCAGGAAAGTCCCAAGACAAGAGGAAACCAGGGCATCCGAGTTACATTAAAGCAAATCTGCTCATTGTGGTCCATTACCTGAAGAGTAAGTGGACAGGTTTCCTGAGCTATCGGCCCAGAACGAAGTAACCAACCCTCAATGGATTCGACCAGCAAAGGAGTTTCCTTGTTCTGTACCTGAATCCGATGGCACTGCACAAACCCATCATTCACAAAGCAGTGAGCTGCCCCAGAGTCTACCATAGCATACACAGGTACTTTCCGGCCATCAGGAAGCCCTAGAGTTACAGGTACCAGGAAAGGTCCTTGGGGTGTGATGTTATTGTCTGGGAACCCTTCGGTATGCTCCATTCCTGTGGGTTCCTTCAAGGATGGAGCTGCCCTTTTACTGCTGAAGAGGTAGCAGCACTTACTGAGGAGTGCTTCAAAGGGCAACTGGAAGCGAAATGTCCTCCTCCTCCACAGTACAGGCAGAGATTTTATGTGAGCGTCATCTTGCCTTTTCCTCTGGGGTGAGGCATGGTCGAGCAGCTCCCAGTTGCATAGGTTCTGGATCCATTCTGCGGGCTTCACCGGATTGCAGATTAGGCACAGCTGGCAGAGGTTGCTGGTTGTAGTTCTTGCCTCGGGAGAGATGACGGCTTTCCAGGCGTCCATCTATCCTGAGACACAGGGTAATGAGTTCCTGTAACGTGCTTGGTTGTTCCACCCTAGAGAGTTCATCAAGCACTTCATCTGCCAATCCTTCCATATACTGAGAAATCAGTGCCGGTTCATTCCAATTCAGATCCTGTGCTATCAAACGGAACACAGTGGTGTAGTCAAACACTGAATTTTTGCCCTGTTTCAGAGCTCTGAGTCTCCTGTTGGCAGTAGCAGCCTGTACGGGGTTCTGAAAAGCTGAAGAAATGTGATTCAGGAAAGCCTGATAATTATCCAATAGAGGTGAGGCACTGAGTAAAGGAGTAGCCCATTTAGCCGCCTGTCCTTTCAACAAACTGATGATAAAGCAGACCTTAGACCTCTCAGTAGGAAATTCTTGAGCATGCACCTCAATAAAAAGCTTGCATTGAGCCAAGAATGCAGGGAATTCCTCTAACTTGCCTTCAAACTGGTCAGGAGGCAGCAAAGGGCAATGGGGCTGCAACCCAGCCGGTGCTGGAGCGTGCTGCAATTGAGTAATTGCCGGAGACAAAAGCAGCACTTGGTTTTGCAAAGCTTCCAGTGGTGTCATCACAACAGCCCCCTCCTCTTCCATTCTGCTTGAAGAAGTTTGGGTGGGGGCAAACTGTCAAGCCCTGCATATAGAGCACACACACAAACAGGGTTCAGTTCTTTGCCAAGATCTTTAGTGGAAATCCAGGCAAGTTCAAGTCCATTGCTAACAATCAAGTGCCAGATAAATAACAGAATCCAACTCCCAGCAATTAACAGTCCAAGTCAAAACCAGAATATCTCACAGAAACCAGATGCCAAACCCAAGGGAACAGATCAAGCCATGGTCCAGGAAGCCAGTCCAAAATCAGGAGACAGAGCCAAGGTCACAGACAGGGACGTGGTTGCAAGTTCAAAAGACACGTTGCTCCCACAGAGAACTCAAGGTGAGCTTACCAGCTTTATCCCAAAACAGGGAACACACCCTTGCTCCTGGAAAGGCTTCTGCTAGTACTCGGGGCTTGCTGCCCTGATTCCCCATCTAGCATCAAAGACCCTTTCCCTAGCCTTCCTGGTAGCATGTCTTTGCAGAATCCTGCTCATGGCCCTTCTAGGGGGAGAAGATATGTTTTCAGCTGACTCATCAGACTCAGCTGCCTGCTGATTTGAGCTGCAAGGCTCCTCCAGCAGTTCTTCACCATCTAACCCCTCAGAATCAGGTTCTGTGACAGGCAGGGTCCTGGCAGTAGAGTTGTATAATAGGGTAAAGACATATCTGGAAGATGTAGGACCTCCACAAGAAGATAAGAGGATAGGGAGAATATATAATATTTTGGAGACAAAGGGAAGATGTTTAACAGGTGAAATATATAATCTTATGGTTAAAGATAAAGAATGTATGTGTAAATCATTGCAAAACAAATGGAGTACAGATTTGGTATTACTGGAAGATGACATAGGGAAGTAATGAAAGTTGTTAGAGAAATAAAATTGGAGAAATTCAGAGAATTAGAAGGAAAAGTGGTATTTAAATGGTATAGAACACCAGCACAATTAGCATATATGGTAAAAAGGTTTAAAACCCAGTTGTTGGCATTGCAATGATAAATCAGGGTGGTATTCACACCTATGGTGGCAATGTGCTAAAGTTAAATCATTTTGGGATATAATACTTTGGAAAATAGAAAACTGGTTCAAAATCAAACTGCAAATTAATGGAACCTTATTATTTATGGGAACTTTAGATTGAGAAAAACTAAGGGAAGAAGATCAATACCTATTGAAAGCAATGATAGTTGCTGCACATGCATTAATTGCATGGGGATGGAAGGATTCATCTAATGAACTGAGAATATCTGGGAAAAAATCAATCAGATACACTGGAGAGTTTAAGAAAAGGAAGATTGGGAAACAAAGGGAAGAAAAAGTGGTATGATTATTTCAAATGAGTAAAAGAAGAAAAGATATCTAAAGAAATATGGGATAAATGTCAAAAATGATGGATCGGCTCCATATATAAATCCAAGTAAAGAGTTTAAATAGGGGAAGCCATAGATGTATAGACAGGGTGAATGATATAACAAAGTGTTTGTACGAAAACTTGAAATATTTGGTTGTTCCTCAGTTCTTGGGGTTGGAGGGGAGGGGTGATGGAAATTTAAGTATAAAAATCATGAATGTGTGAATATGTATTACTTTAAAAACAGAAACAAATAAAAATATTTGGAAGAGAGGAAAAAATCCTTGTCCCTGTCCTGTCTCTTCCAAAGCCTTCCCCAGGTCAAATGGAGGTCCTAAGAAGCCTCAGAATCCAAAATAAGTGGATAGGAAACTTCCAGTGCAAGTTAAATATTTCCAGATGATACTATCTGCTGGCCTAAATTTACACCAACAGGGTTTTGACCATTTTCTACATGTCACAAGATCTGTACAAAGCTCCTAGCATCCATGGCATAGTGAAATAGAATTTTGATGTGATCAAAATGTGCCTATGTGCATTAGTAATGCAGGTGGATAAATGTTTCACGTGAAGGAAATACTGTATATACTTGAATATAAGCCTGGTTTTTCAGCCCTAATTTTGGGCTGAATAAAGGGGCCCTCGACTTATATTCGGGTCAATAATTTTAGCCACTGAGGCAAGTGCTTGGGTTGGTGGCTAAAAGTCATTTTAAACATTGCGTGCCGCTTCTCATGACCCCCCTCTGCATCACAGGGGAGCGGCATGCAATGTTTAAAATGACTTTTAGCCACTGACCCAAGAACTTGCATCAGTGGCTAAAAATCATTTTAAACATCACATACCACTCCCCCAGCTCACAAAGGAGGAGCTGCCAGGCACTGCTGCATTTCCCACCCTAGACTTATAGTAGAGATGGGCACGAAATGCCAAAATGGCGTTTCATGGTCGTTATTCGGGCCCTGGGGCCCGCTTTGTACCATTTCCGTTTTTCGGGGGCCCAGGGGCCGCTTTGTTTCCGTTTCTTCATTTTTTGGGTGTGGCAAGCTGCGGCCGCAGGGAGCCCTCCCAGGGCCGAGTGCCACCGGAGCCAGCGGCATGCAGGCTGGGAGAGCATTCCCGCGGCTGCCAGGAGCCTGCCCTATCACAACAGTCATTATTTGTACTGTTATGTAATGGAACGAATAACGGAGAACGGTAACAAAAAAAATGGTCGTTTCGTGCCCATCTCTAACTTATACTCGAGTCAATATGTTTCCCCAGTTTTGGGGTGGTTAAATTTGGGGCCTCGACTTATACTCGGGTCGACATACTCAAGTATATGGTAAGTGGGAAACTGTCTGTGCTTCAATTTTGCTATTAATTTCAGTTATTTTATTAGTTAAAGTAAAAAAAAAGAATAACAAAGAGCAGAATGGATCTGTGTAACAATAAAGAATGGAGTAAGGCAAATCCCCTCATCCCTAGATATATCCAGTAAAAACAAAATAAAAATAAAAAGGCAAAAGATAAAAATGTTGTCTCATCCCAGAAGAGCATGTAAAAAAAAGTAAAGGAAGAAAGGATGGCATTCTTTTGGTTGAGAAGATTATTTGCAGAGCAAATGGGCCTGGAGGGAGGCTTGACAGCATGGCAGGGTAAAAGACATGGAGTGGGTGAAAGAAACAAAGGAATGACTTGGCCTCATCTGCAGAAAGTTAGCTAGACCCTCCTACTTTTTGCTGCAAGGTGACTAATAACATATATATATATTAAAAATAGAACCAAGGAATGTTCTTTCAGAGATTATCTATTCATTGCTTCTCTGTTACTTGATAGAATACACGTAGGGATAAGAACCATCTTTTAACCATTGACCTGTTTTGGATATCCAGGTTTTTTATTCCCCACAGAGCAATTAATTAATACATTAATACATTATCCGTTTTATTTGTTTTT
>JAWVWN010004771.1:0-22026 GCA_037367305.1 Phrynocephalus vlangalii | reverse complement strand
AGGCCATTACTGGCACCAGACACTGATTTAGAACCAAGATAAAGAACATACCTCTCCTTTGTTTTCAAAAAACAAACAAACCCCAAGGGTATTATGTTGAATTTGTACAATTTGACCCCTCATTTTTGACTCTTTGCAGTAGCCATGGAGAACCTCACGGGGTGAACAATCCCCACGTGAACCCACTGAAAGGGATCACACTCTACCACTGTACCTGCAACAGTGCTGAATTGGGTGCAGTGCTAATGGTAGAGGTAAACATGGAATTCACTTGGTAAACGGGGCACGTGGGGAGGATCCATCCTGTTTTAAAGTGGACCTCAGTGTCCCCAATTTGGTGAGCTGCAATTCCATTTTCAAATAAAATCCACGGACAAACTGCTGCCTTTCAAGGACCATCAGGAATAAATCCTGCAGAATGGCCACACACCTAAGATGAGGGACAGCAGGGGGTCACTGGCTGCCCAGTCCAGACTCAGAGGCCCCAAGAGGAATCCCTCTCACCTCTTGTTCTTCCCGCTCTTGGTCTTCTGCCTGACTCAAGCCCAGGAAACCTTCTGCCAGGGCCACCGCCTGGGAAGTGGTCTCGGCCCCACATTCCCTCACCCAGCTCGACATCTCCAGGGGGAGGATGGTCAGGAACTGCTCCAGGATCACCAGGTCCAGGATCTCAGCCTTGGTGTGTTGCTCTGGCTTCAGCCACTGACGGCAAAGGTAGTGGAGTCGGCTGCAAACCTGCCGAGGACCATCAGCCTCCTGGTAGGAGAATTTCCTGAAGTGCTGGCCTTGCGGATCTGAACTCACCATCTCCTCATCAGAGACCTTCTGCACTGTTATTTCCCAGCAAGTCCCAAGACGTTCTAACTGGACAACACCTGCATCTCTTCCTGCTTTGGGGTCAGATGTGTGTTGGTCTGTCATTTTATTCTGGACCAAAAAATACCTCCAACGGAGTCCTAGAAGAAATATTCTGCAGGGCAAGGACTGCCTTAACAGTTCATACAGCAGAAGCTCTGCAAAGCAAAGGCACTCCTATGTTAACATGGCCAAAAGAAAAAATGCAATACAGCAAGATCGAACAAAGTCACCACATTTCTGATCCCAGAAAGGTCCTAAGGTGCTGGGGGACGGGTTAATGTGAAGTCTCTTTAATGAACGCAAAACTTGCCAAGAGAGGGCTTTAAGCTGGAGAGGCTGGTATGGAAGTTTTGCCCTGACTCTGGGGGGGGGGAGCCTCCTCTTGCCAGCAGGGGGATCGGGGCTGGTCCCACGAGGGGATATTCATTGGGAAGCTCCCTGTTAATGGGGTGACGGTTTAGGAAGGGAAGCCTCGAGGATTTAGGGATGACGGGAGGCTTTTATGGGCTTATTTGATGCAGATTTCGACTGTTTGGAGGTTTTGGGGGTCCCTCCCTCCCCTCCCCTTCCTCCAGCCTCCCCCCAGTTCACCCCACCCTCCCTCCCAGTCAGCCCTGCTGGGACAGACTCACCATCCCTCCCAGTTGCAATGATGGGGGGAGAGGAAGGAAGGAAGGAGGGGGAGGAGGAAGAGGAGGCTCTTTCCCGGATTCCCACCAAGGGAGAAGCAGAGACCGGGCGGCCCTTTTTCAGCAGCCCAAGCCACGCTTTCCCTCCGGAGGAAGAAAAAGGATGGACAGGAAGAGACCTCTTTAAAGAAAGAGCATTTTGTATGAGGATTCACATGTATCCCGCTTCCCATATTCTTTACTTTCTAAGAATTGCAACTCTGTGCTTTTAACCCCTTAGGTGCCCTACCTCCCAAAATCCAACCCCTGGATTTCTGGTCCCTCATGGATTTGGAGGGAAAGGTTCCAGGTCTCCCTTGGCCAGAAAGTGCTCACCTGTCTCCCTTCTTCCTTTTTTTTTTTTTTCCAGCTCCTTTTCAGCACCAGGGATTCTAACTTGGCCTCTTTGTTTTCCTTCTTACCCATTTCCAGGATTCAAGTTCCTGGAGGAGGCTCCTGTCCTGGATCCATTCCAGTCTGGGCTCAGGCCACATTGGGGACTGGGACTGCACTGGTCGTGCTGCAAGATGACCTGCTCTACCTTGTTGGTCCTCCTGGATTTGTCAGTGGCCTTTGATACCGTCAACCATGGTACAGTGGTACCTTGTATAAAGGAATTACTTCGTTCCAAATCAAAATATGTTAAGCAAATTTTCCTTTATACAAATTCCCATAGGAATGCATTGAAAACGGAGTGATCCCATTTTTATGTTGTATGGATTTTCCCCAGAGGCGATTATGTTAAGCAAATTTCCCCTATCTCCGGAAGTTTTATGTTGTACAGATTTTATGTTATACAAACTTTGTTATACAAGGGTCCACTGTATCTTGCTGGGTCGGCTTTTTGAGGTGGGGATTGGAAGCACAGCTTTCATCTGGCTCCGATCCTTCCTTAGTGGCCGTCCCTAGCTTGTTAACCCATAAAGTATGGCTTGTTAGCTATGGCCTTGGTGGTGAAGGTGTGAAGTATTTTTGATTTGTATTCTCAAAGGCTTTCAGGGCTGGGATATGATCGTTGTGAGTTTTTCAGGCTGTTTGGCCGTGTTCTGGAAATTTTTCTTCCTGACGTTTCGCCAGACTCTGTAGCTGGCATCTTCAGAGGGCAAGGAGCTCAGGGAACTAGGAGTTCTCTCTGTGGGGACTCTCTGTAGACACCACTACCCACAGCACTCCCTGTCCAAAACACCTCCCTGGGAGGAGAAAGGAGCAGGGGCGGTGGAGTGGAGGCTTTTTAAAATGGGCCGCTGCAACAGCAAGAGTGCTGCTGCGGCGGGAGTTTTTAAAAAAGCTCTAGTCTACCACCTGGGTGGTGGGTTGGAGGCTTTTAAAAATATTGCCACAACAGTGAGAGCACTGGAGCCTTTAAAAATGTCCTGACCGCAACAGCGAGAGGCATGCTGTTGCCGGTGGGCCATTTGATAAAGGCTAGAGCCTTTGACAGCTCAGCTAGAGCCTTTTTAAAATGGCCCACCCACAACAGCAAAGCCTGTAGACCACCACCCTTTTTTGGTGAACCAGAGGCTTTTAAAAATGGAAGCCTCTCTGTCTGGTAAGGGAATCCCCCAGTAGGGGGCTGAGAGGGTAGTGCTGATGTCAGCGCTGCCCTCTCAGCCCCCCCCCCTGCTGGGGGAGTCCCCACCATCTCCCAGCTGTTTCTTTCCCCCTGAAAGCTTGAGCTGTCAAAATCAGCTGGGTGGCAGTGGCAAGAACCAGGGAACAGCTGCCCAATCACAGCCTGTAGCCTGAAGGGAGGAACCAACCCGAAAACATCATTTTGTTTCCTTTTGTGACAACATTGCTATCTGACATCATTTTGTTTCCTTTTGTGACAACATTGCTATCTGCCTTTTTCGTTTCATTTCGTAACATTTCGAAACCTTATGAACCGACAAAACAGCATATCGTTTTTTGTAAGGTGCCCATCCCCAATCCTGATGATTTATGGAACTTGTTTAGCACTTTTTGTGAAGTTCCAAACTATGGATCTCAAAGTCTTAGTTGCTTAAAAGTTAACTAGGAGCCAGTCACATGTTGCAACAAAATGGACAAATTTGATTTTAAGCTGCACCCACAGATAAAGGATGGCCATATCACAGGAAAGGAGCACTCTGTTCTGGTTTGATTAGACATTGCCTACAATGCTTTGTCAAGTTCTAAATTATCAACATTGAATAAACACCTATTAAGAAAGGACAACAAAGAATGTTTTTTTCTGCGTCAACTTAGGAAGTTCAGACTGCCAAAAGAACTGTTGATTCAATTTTATAGAGGTGCTATTGAATCTATCATCTGTTCCTCTATAACTGTCTGATTTAGTTCTGCAACTAAGCAGGACAGATATAGACTAACAGATAATTGGAACTGCAGAAAAAATTATTGCTACTAATTTGCCATCTATTGTGCAATTGTATACCACACGAGCTAAAAAGAGGGTAATGACAATATATACAGATTCCACACATCCTGGACATAATCTGTTTCAGTTGTTACCCTCAGGGCGACGTTTTAAGGCATTGCATACTAGGACAACTAGGTACAAAGACAGGTTCTTTCCAAGTGCTATCAAACTGTTGAATAAGTAACTTTTTCTTCTTTTTCTTTTTTTAATAATAGGTTATATTGTGTTGGTGTACTGTGTTCTTATTGTTGAATATATGATTCTTATATTTCCTTCTTATATATGAAGAGCATTTTTTACCAAAACAAATTCCGGGTGTGTCCATCCACACTTGGCCAATAAAGGATTCTGTTTCTGTTTCTGAGGAGGTGGACAAACTCCACAGAACAGTGGCAGGAACTAGTCCAGAAAGCAGGGCCTGTGAAAAAAAGTTATGGGAGCTGAGTGTGTTTATCATCGAGAAGAAATGTTTGAGAAGGGATGTATGTGATAGCTCCATGGAAATATCTAGGTGGAACCACAGATGATGGACCAAATATTTCTCCTGTACCTCCAGAGGTAGAAGTCCAACCAAAGGTTTCAGATTGACAAATTTCACAACTGTGCACAAGTAAAGTCCACGTTTGGCTCCTTCCTAACATAAACTTATTTATTTATTTTTATTTTAGAGTATTTTTATCCCACCTTTCTCCTTGGAAAGGATCCAATGTGGCTTACAGTAATGAGGGACAATATACAGTCAAATACAATTAAGACATATTCATGTATTGAGAGCACAGCATTTAATGATGAACAAGGTATGAACTGCAAGAAAAAACATTTCCCACACTCCTGGCATTCACATGGTTTCCCTCTTGTGTGCGCTCTCTTATGCCTCAGAAGATGTAAATGCTGGGCAAAACATTTACCACACTCTGGTCATTCTTATACTATTATTTCTATGTGGACTCAATTCCCTTCCTATGCATTCCTGTGCAGTTTTGCAGTTCATCTCCTATGTAGACATTTATTACGGTTCAAAAGCCCTGAACTGGAAATAAATATTTCCAACACTCTGGGTATTTGGAAAGTTTCTCTCCTGTATCCACTTTCTTATTCCTCATAAGTAGTAAACTGTGAGGGAAACATTTCCCACACTACTGGTGTTGGTATGGTTTCTCTCTTATGTGGATCCTCTGATGCCTCACAAGATGTGAATGCTGGACAAAACATTTCCCACACTCTGGACATTTGTAAGGTTTCTCTCCTGAGTGGGCTTTCTTATGACGCCCAAGATGTGAACTGCGAGAAAAAAATTTCCCACACTCCTGGCATTTGTATGGTTTCTCTCCTGTGTGGATTCTCCTATGGTTCACAAGATGTGAATGCTGAGTAAAACATTTTCCACACTCCGGACATTTGTATGGTTTCTCTCCTGTGTGGACTCTATAATGAATCAAAAGATCTGAATTCAAACCAAAACATTTCCCACAGTCTTGGCATTTGTATGGTTTCTCTCCTGTGTGGATTCTCTTATGATGAGCAAGGTGTGAATTCACAGCAAAACATTTCCCACACTGTTGGCATTTGTATGGTTTCTCTCCTGTATGTACTCTTTTATGCCTCAAGAGCAATGTTTTTCGAGCAAAGCATTTCTCACAATCGTCACATTTGTACAGTTTCTCTCCTGCGTGGACCCTTTTGTGACCCACAAGTTGTGAATTCTCATCAAAACATTTCCCACAGTCTGGACATTTATATAGTTTTTCTCCTGTGTGGACTCTATTATGAATCAGAAGATCTGAATTCTTAGGAAAATATTTCCCACAGTCTTGGCATTTGTATGGTTTCTCGCCTGTGTGGATTCTCTTATGATGAGCAAGGTGTGAATTCTGAGCAAAACATTTCCCACACTGTTGGCATTTGTATGGTTTCTCGCCTGTGTGGACTCGCGTATGACTCACAACTTGTGATTTCTGGGCAAAACATTTCCCACACTGTTGGCATTTGTATGGTTTCTCGCCTGTGTGGACTCGCGTATGACTCATAACTTGTGATTTCTGGGCAAAACATTTCCCACACTCTTGGCATTTGTATGGTTTCTTGCCTGTGTGGATTATTTTATGATGAACAAGGTATGAGCTGCAAGAAAAACATTTCCCACACTCCTGGCACTCATAGGGTTTCTCTCCTGTGTGGACTCTCTTATGTATCACAAGCTTTGAATTAGAAGAAAAACCTTTCCCACACTCCTTACATTTGTATGGTTTTTCTCCTGTGTGCACTCGCTGATGTCTCAAAAGATGTGAATGCTGGGCAAAACATTTACCACACCCTGGACATCTGTAAGGTTTCTCTCCTGTGTGGGCTTTCTTATGGCGCGCAAGATGCGAACTGCGAAAAAAACATTTCTCACACTCCTGACATTTATACTGTTTCCCATCTCTGCAAACCATTTCATCTCCCTCGAAACATGGGTTGTAGTTTAAACATGTCCCTGACATTCTGCTGGAAAAGGACTTCTCTCCATCCTGATCCCGTTTGTGAGGAAGCAGTGCTAACATTGGGGCAAAATGTTTTCCACACACAATGCAGTTGTATGACTCTTCTTGGATGCTGTTATCTTCTCTGTGGGTTCTCTGGTGTCCAGCAACCTCTAATTTGTGCACAAAACTCTTTTCACATCTGGAACATACATTCTTATCCCTCCAGTTATCTGTACGGAAGAAAGGCAGATGTAGAAAAGGTTGGACAAGAGAGTAAAAAAAAGATTTAGGGAGCAAAAAATTTTTTTCTGGTGAGGTGGCTATTGAAAGCATGAAAGCTCTTATAGAAAGAAAAAAGGGTTAGTTTGATTTGGGCACTCTTCCAGCATTGGAGCGTTCTTGTTGATAGTGTTACGTGTCATAATTGGAGTAGTAACAACAGGGATTACCATTAGATGGGGGGGAAGGTGCCTTACCCAGAAAGGATATCATGTGCCAGTTCTCCTCCATGACTTCCCAGTGCAGGGACCTCTGGTCAGGATCCAGCAGTGCCCACTCCTCCTGGGTGAAGGACACGGCCACCTCCTCAAAGGTCACTGGATCCTAGATGGAAAGCAAAATACAGTATGCCTTCCTCAAGGCATTCATAAAGATAACCTCAATCCAACACAACAATAGAAGTTATGCAGGTGGATCTTTTAATGCAGGTTAATGATCACGAATCATCATAACATTAATATTGGAGGACAAGTTTACCATGTTCTTTTAAAAAATTATTGACATACATAACATAATTCACAGTATTACAACATTGTATTGTGTTATAATCTATGACTCATCCATCACTTTAACTTTGCCTCCTTCCCCTTTGGTGCCAGGTTCATGTTTTAACATTTTTACATTTTATCCCACCCCCTTTCTCTCCAGAAAAACACTGATTCTCCTTCTGGAGTTATAGGAATGTCCACTTGGGAGATATTAAGCAGCACACCCAGCAAGCCTCCTGCACAAGGGTCCCGTGGGAAATATTGACCCCCCTTGCATGGGGATGCCCCGGGAGAGGACAATGGAGCCCATGGGATCTAACATTCAGGAAGCAGGCTACTGTTATCTCTTCCTCCCACAAGGCTATAGCATGGCCATAGGAAAAAACAAGACCCTTCCTGCACTGCTCACATCATGGAATGGGATGTAAGGAAATAACAAGCTGCTGGGGTTATCCATCATCCAGTCCCTCGCTAGGTGACACGTCTACATCATGTAAAGCCCTTCCCAGGAGTTCATCAGCCTATGGCAGGCTGACACATAGGATATCACGCCATATCTGAAACCCTGCCTTTTATAGCTAATAAAAGTGTCAGGCCTCCTAGTTGCAGTGTGTGATTGCAGGAGCCTGGCTCCCTGGCTTCGTGAAACCCAACATCCGTGTATGTAGACTCATTTCCCTACATATGGCACCCAACGTGGGCAGGGCTGGCGCTAGGTTTTTTTGCGCCCTAGGCGAGGGGTGGGGGGTGGGGCAGCGGGCGGGCGGGGGGGCGGCAGCGGCGGGGCAGCAGGGGAACAGCAGATGATGGGGGACGGCGACGGGCATGGGGGGCGGCAATGGGCACGGGGGCCAGACGGCAGTGGCCAGTGGCGAGGGGCAGGGGGGGGCAGCAGGCTGGCCAGCGCCCCCTCTCCATTTTGGCACCCTAGGCAACTGCCTAGTTTGCCTTAATGGAGGCGCCGGCCCTGAATGTGGGGCCTCCTAAGGCCAGGTCGAGGCATGCAAACCCCTGAGACCGACTGAAACGCAGACCCTCCCATGAAGCAAGGAACCAGCCCAAATCCCCATCCAACCCACCCGAGAAGCGGCTGAGTGCACTAAATCATCCATTGGATCCCATAAGTAAGGATGGGAGCTATTTTTTCCTGATATGGAAGGCAGAATTGGAAAGGGGCTTGAAAATTTAGTACAGAAATCAGGGTTTTGTGGGATAGCAGAGCATCTGCAGGCAGAAGCTTTCACTTAGGAGGAGGATTCTTGGGGATGCAGTCCAGGAGGAGAACTGGCTTCACTTTTAATGCCTTTGGAAACCATGGAAGCCATTCCAATAATAGTACAGCCTTTGCCCACAGTCCCGAAGGTGGGATCAGGGGGGCAAGTAAAGCCTTGTGCCAGCCATGAGCTCAGAGCAAAGCCTTGGCAGCCCCTGGGTTGGAAACCAGTAATAGGAAGGAATCTACAGGCAGGAACTTCCAGGGTTGACAGCCAGGACGCAGGTGGTAGAGCAGAGCAGCAATGGGGGCGCATGGAGATGCTTTCCTCACTAATTCCCTTAGAATTCCAAATTCCCTTACCAATAATTTTTCCACCTATTGACCTGCAGTTAGGAACAATGTCCCAGAAGCAGGAATCAGCTGAGAAAAAGCCATCTCCAAAGGAAGGAGAAAAGTCAGCAACGGAACCCCTGAAAGGGCTAAAAGATCCTTCCATCGAGGCTTGTCCTGGCAAAGGGCAAAATGAGACTCAGGAAACAGATCTCATGAAATCCCAGAGGCAGGAGGGGGGAAATCTTGTCCTGCTAGAGAATTTGCCTTCAAAAAGCAAAAAGAAACCCCATGGGGAAGATTTGCCCAGAGAAAGCCACAGCTTGGGTGAGATATCAGAGATACAGGCTCGGAAATTCATCCAGCCAGGAAATTTTCCTGCTGTGGAACTTTACAGCCAGCAGCGAAATCAGTGGAAAGAATTTCCCAGGGAGAAACGTCACAGCTTGGACCCGAGCGGTATGAAAAAATCCCTGGAACAATTCCAGTCTCCTAACTCCCCTGCTCTGGGAAGGTGTAATTATGTTGATCAGAAGCTGCTAGCTTTCCAAGATCCCCGTAGATCACGGAAGAGCTCCCCCCATTTCAAATTCAGAAGAAAGTTCTGAGGGGGGCACCTTGGGAAAGAGGAGTAATAGGATAGATAGACAAATCCTGCCTGTCTTAATGCGTTTTCTCCCTTCTTCCTGAAAAGCAGAAAGTGTCTTAGAATAATTGAGTTTTCCCTTGTTCTCCCTTTTCTGAAAAGCAGAAAGCTTAAGTAATTCCCCCTCTCTTCCCCCTTTCCTAAGAAGCAGAAAGCTTTCCCTTTTTCTGAAAAAAGCATAATGTCTGCACCCAAAAGCTTGAATGTTTCTGCACAGAGCAAAAGGCAATCTCTCCTTCCGCCTCCCCTCCCACCTCATGGTCTGGCTTTGTCAAAGCAACCCTGGGGGAGGGGGGGGAGCTAGGATTCTGCATTCTACAGAGCACAAGGCTAAAGAAAGAGATAGTTTGTCCTGATAACTCATCCCACTTCCTCTTGGAGAAGAGGAAAGCAAGAAATGCCATTCCCTCGCTATCTCAGCTCAGAGAGAGTGAGGGGGGGGATGGTGAAGGAAATGGTGGAGTGAGGAGTCATGAGTTGTCAGGCAGATTTCCAGAGCGAAAACTTCCAAGACCTTTATAGGCATTCCATAGGGGCAAAATGCTGTAGTTTTCCATTTCCATCCCACCCACCCCCCGTTGGGGGGGGGTGGCAGTCGTGCTTAGGAGATAAGCACTTCTGCAGAACAGAGCAGTTCCCTCCCTTATCAATGCTGCGTGACAGGATTGGAGGGGGGGGGGAGAGACAAGCCAATACTCATTAACAGCACAAAATGCTTTGCTAGCAACATCGCAAAAGAGCCTGGAGGCCTGGCTTCGTGAAACCCAATATGCGTGTATGTAGACTCATTTTCCTACATGGAGTATTTCTCCTTCCCTTTCTCAAACACAAGTTCCAAAAGTAGATTCCATACATTTGAAAGTCATTCTTTTTTGTTCAACCCCTTATTTCTTTTAGTTTACAAGTCAATTTATCATTAATTGCCATATCCCACTAATTGAAAATCAAAACAAGAATTTAAGATGGAGGAAGGGTATAGTGAAATATGGACTACCACTATAAATGATAAATTGCCTTGTAATTTAAATTAAGAGAGGGGAAATTAAGAAAGACATTTTATGATATATGGGGAAAATGTATTGAATATGTTTTAATAAAAGAGGAGGAGGAGGAGGAGGAGGAGGAGCAGGAGAAGGAGGAGGAGGAGGAGAAGAAAAGAAGAAGGAGAAGAAAGGAGAAGGAGGAGGAGAAGGAGGAGATGGAGGAGAAGGAGAAGGAGGAGGAAGAGAAGAAAGAGGAGAAGAAAGAGGAGGAGGAGGAGGAGGAGGAGGAGAAGGGGAAGGGGAAGGAGGAGAAGGGGAAGGAGGAGAAGGGGAAGGAGGAGGAGGAGGAGGAGGAGGAGGAGGAGGAGGAGGAGGAGGAGGAGGAGGAGAAGAAGAAGAAGAAGAAGAAGAAGAAGAAGAAGAAGAAGAAGAAGAATCTCCAGATGGGAGTGGGCAGCAATCGTATATGTATGTAGCTTGCTTTGTGTTGTTTTTTATTATATAAAATAAAAGCACATTTAAACACACAGCCAGAAGGAAACTGTGGGGTTCTCTGGCGATGGAACCCCCCAGGGGCAGCCCCCTCCCCTTGTGTGTGCAAACATATGAGGGAGGGAGGGTCGTGCTGGTGGTGGGTAAGCTGTGCTTCACCTCCTTTCCACCTGAGGCTTCCTCTCCACCCTTCCCCCCTCTGCCCCAAAAAGGACACCAGCCTGCCAGGCCTGCCCAGAGACTTCTCCTTTCTCCGAACCCCCACCACCACGCCTAGCTGCTTGGCAGGCATGTGTTGGAGGCCTGCAATCCTTACTCCCCCCCCCCCCCCGCTGCCCTTGTCACCTGCTTTTGTGGTATCTTCAGGCAGTGTTTTTCTGTGATTCAAGTCCAGCTCCCACAGGGTGCCCAGCAACACATGGGGGAAAGCTGGTGTTGGCTGGGCAGGCTGCCAGCCAAGCGATCCAGGCAGCCGGGGGGGGGAGGGGGAGAGGTGACGGAGGTGGGGATTGGGGCCCAAAGTGATAAAGTCTTTTCCCGCTTTCTTGGGCCGAGGCTTTTAGAGCCTTCTAAATGACCCTTGTCTTTCCTTTAATGACTTAGACCGGTGGCTCTCAACCTGTGGGTCCCCAGATGTTCCTGGACTGCAACTCCCAGAAGTCTTCATCACTGGCCGAGCTGGCCAGGATTTCTGGGAGTTGTAGTCCAGGAACAGCTGGGGACCCACAGGTTGAGAACCACTGACTTAGACCATAAAAATCAAACCTTGCATTAAATCTATCTTAATTATCTTTGGGTAGACGCTTCTAAGACATCAAGAGCATGTATATGTGTGCACTTGTGTGTTTACACATTTTCCCTTAGTGATTCGACCCGACCCATGATAAAGGGAAATCCATGTTAGGTGGATGCTGGGTCAGGTCGGGACTGGGGGGGGTCTGTTTGGGGCTTCCTGCACTGACCTTAGACCTGACGCTGCCCCGAATGGTCCTCCAATGAGCTTCCCGTGCCTGTCAGAGGCCCCAGAAGTGGTTTCCTGGGCCAGGCCTGTAGTAAGTTCAGGAGGCTCCAAACAGGCCCCCACAGCATGCCCCAGGAGCCCTTGCCTTCATATACTGCAATATATCGGAACCGCGCTATATGAACCACAAAATGGCAGGGACAACTGTAACCACTCAAGGGTACTGGTTTGGCACTAATGGGAACAGTAAATAAACAATATGCTGAGTTTTTCAAAGGAAAGACACATTAGTAGGTATGTGGATTTCCTCTCCAAAAATAGAAATATGATGGAAGGAACGAATTAACCGGATAGAAACTCTGAAATTGTAAATTGTAAATTTTATTATTATATTTACTACATTATGACCCCCATATCTATGGTGTGGAAAAATTATACATTACATAGCATGATATTCTCTAGTGGCCAGTTCTGGCAATGCGTGTTAAAACCTTTTTGCGGGTCTCCCCACCACCTCGCTTCATTTTACTGTACTATTTAGCCTTTGCTATTATCTGCGGATTCAAGTATCCACGGGGGTCCTTGGAACCAATCCCCAAAAGATACAGGGGTCCTACAGTATTTACAAGGGAAACAACCAACAGTTTCATAAAAGGTTAATTGCAAATCTTGTTGGAGCATCAATATGTGCAACTACACAAAGTCAGTAAAATGCCCAAGATCTCTATTTGCAAAAAAAAAAAAAAAAGGTGGCAAAGTTTTGGTGGAAACATTGACTAATAAGATAAGAATATATAGAAAGGGGAAATAAAATATGATAGATTTCTGAAAACCTAGAAACCTTTGTATATATGTATGGTGCTAAATCATGTACAGGGGAATATGCTATTGGACATAAATCGGATTTCTGGATTCTAATATTTTAAGAGCCTGATCTTTAAAAAGTTAGGAAATGAAACTAGCAAGTATATACATTATTAGAAGGTGGTAAACTATTATATAGGCAAGATGATGGCACAGTGTTCTAATTTAAGTGGCTTTGTTATGATTGCTATGAAATACATGGATGGTAAGTTATGTAAACAGATTGTAAATAAAATTAAGTTTTAAACAATCAAAACAATTCATAGACAAAAAAAGGAATTAGTCCCTAGATATTTTTAGAACTTTTAAAAAACAACTTACTAAGGTAAAAAACAACATTTGCGGCTCAACTGTTAAAAACGCCATCTGAAAAGGTGGGTCTTCAGCTGTCAGTGGAAGAGTAAAAGGGAGGAGGGGTCACCTTCATCTCCTTAGAGCAGCGTTTTTCAACCACTGTTCCGCGGCACACTAGTGTGCCGCGAGATGTTGCCTGGTGTGCCGTGGGAAAAATTGAAAAATTCTAAAGAAATTCAACCCAGGGGCAGCGGGCGGCCCACAGCTGGGAGGCGCTATAAATAGCGTCCAAGGGCCAGCGGCGCTGATGTCACTTCCTCCCCGGCAGGACCTGGCCCCGCTCATTCTCTTAGTGTTTGCCCTGTGCCTGCCGCCGCCGCCGTGACTCGCTCGTTTCCCTCTCCCCCCCTCCTTTTTTTACCCTGGACCACCACCACTCCTTTCCTGGGAGCTACCAATGGACTGAGCCGCCCGACAGCCCGCCCGCCAACACGAGCCGGCCCGGGAGTCCCAGCCCAGAACAAACCACCCGGTGAGGGGAAGGGGAGGAGGGGCGCCCGGCTGCCCTACGAGCACCGCGGCAGGGCTGCGAGGAGGAGGGGATGGAGGAGGCCTCCGCCAGGCCTGGGCTGAGGAGGTGGGGGGGCTACTGGCACGGCTGGACGGTCGGATGGTCGGCCTTTAGGGTCCGGGAGGGGAAGAGCCGTCTCTGAGGGCCCCCGCGATGGGTTCCTTGAAGTCTTGCCCCTTTCTGTCTTGGGTTGCCCTCTTCTCTCTCTCTCTGTCTTTTCTTTCTTTTTCCCCCCACCTCTCTCTTTCCATTCGTACCCTTTCCCCTCTTCATAGAAACGTGCTCATTTCTAGCCTACATATGTGTATCTGTAATTAAAACTGTAAACCGCCAAGAGACTCCTTGAAGTGGTATGAGGCGGTATACAAGCAGAACACTTTCTGCCTTCTTTCCTTCCTGCCTTCCTTCATCCTCCTCCCCTCCTGTCGCTGCACTTGCTGAAGGCATCTGCCTTGGCCACAGTGTGGAGAGCAAGATGGGCTTTTGGGTCTTATTTGTGTTCCTGGAGAGTCAGTGCCCCTTCTCAGGTCTCCACTGGACACAGAAGTCCATGCAGGGCAACATGTCTTTAAAAAAACAACACAGCTAAGTGGGAACTGGGTGCTAGAGAGCGGGCTGCCTCAATCTGTGGCCCCTCTGTCCTGCTTCTCCCTACACCAGCAATGGCGAACCTTTTAGAGACTGATATAGGCACAGAGTTAATTTTTTTAACATTTTCTAATGGTGGTGTGCCTCGTGATTTTTTTCATGAAACAAGTGTGCCTTTGCCCAAAAAAGGTTGAAAAACACTGCCTTAGAGCAGTGGTTCCCAACCTGGGAGTCGGGACCCATTTGGGGGTCGAACAACCATATCACAGGGTTCACCATGAGCCAGAGAAGAAAAAGGCACAAAGGCTTGGGTCTGGAGAAGGAGGGGGAAGAAGGGAGGGAAAGAGTGAGTTACAGCTTGATAGGTTGGAGGGGATGTCAGTCAATGGCACCGGAGGCTGCGATTGCCTGAGGGTGCCTGTAGAGGGAAGTTCTCTGTGGCACCTGGGGCAGTGGCCTGCCAAAGGGGGCTTGTGGCCTCTTCCAAGCAGGTCAAGGGGGTCAACACAACGTGAGGAACTGTATTAAAGGGTCGCGGCATTAGGAAGGTTGAGAACCACTGCAGAGCAATCCACAAGGTGGGATCTGCCACAGAGAAGGCCCTTTGATTGTGTCCCCATCAAGTGTACCTGCAATGGCAACTGGGGCTGAGTGAGGATCTTAAGGCTCATATGGGGAGAGACAGGCCTTCAGATAGCCATATCCTATAACATTTCTAGGCAATTAACAGGAATTTGAATTAGGTCTAGAAACAGATGTGTAGGTACTGCTGTTTCCCCAGGGACTGATTGACTTACTGACCAACCGACTGACTGACTGAGTGCCAAGCACTTTTCTAAGTGGTTTAGAGGTTTAAAGAAAATAATAGTATAATAAGTAGTTAAAGGACTACTTTAAAAATTCCAGTGATGAGATTCAAATTCCCAAGGCCTTCTCCGTACCTGATCTGCTTCTGCTCCATCGCAGGGAAGAGATGAAGGACTGCTTGTTGCTGGCATCCTTCCGGCCCCTGCAGGAGAGACAAAAGAGTTGGTAAACAGTTCTAGAAGCTCTTCTCAGAAAAAGATAATAATCCTAAAAATGCTACCTAAAATTCTTAAGTACAAAAGGATTCCCAGACAAGGAACAAAACTCACATCTGATTATGAAAAACTGTGCCATTTTAGAATAGTATTAGTGAATTATAGTCCAAGAGTGCAGAAGACTGTGAAAATTCAACAAAAAAGATATATTTTTTATTATATGAAAGAAACTGTCCAACAGTTAATGATGCTAAACTTAGGATTCCTCCAAAATTCTAGATCGTATTTTTATTTATTTCAAAGTACAGTGAACCCTCATATAACAAGTGGTTTGTTTAACAGAAAATCCGTTTAATGGAAAACATTTCCGGAGATAGGGGGAAATCGCTTAACAGAATCGCCTATGGGGCGAATCCGTACAACAAAAAAACAGTTGCAATTAGGGATTAATTTATTTTCAGTGCATTCCTATGGGGAAATTATACAAAGGAAAATTTGTTTAACAGAATTTCCTTTGGAACGAATTAATTCCTTTATACAAGGTACCATTTGTATTTCATGGATGCTGGAAGCTAACTACCACATAATGTAAAATTGAAGGTAAAGTTTCCCCCTAACAATTAAGTTCATCTCCTTTTTATAAGCCCAAAAGCCAGTGTTGAAGACATTTCTGTAATCATGTGGCCTGCTAAGCTAAACACCCAAGGGCAAGGAATACCATTACCCTCCTATTTGGTACCTATTTATCTACTCACATTATAACATGCAAAGGCTGACAGGAACAAGCAACAGGAGCTCACTCCATCACACGAATTTGAATTGACAACCTTTGATATAATTGAGACGTACAAAATAATGCAGGGCATGAGTGAAGTGAATAGAAGGACGCTCTTCTCCCTCTCACAAAATACCAAAACTTGGGGACATCCACTCAAATTGAGGGCTGGGAGAGTGAGAACAGATGATTTTTTTTACACAGCATGTTGTTAGTCTGTGGAACTGCCTGACACAGGAGGTGGTGATGGCATCTGGCCTGGATGCCTTCAAAAGGGGATTGGACAGATTCATGGAGGAAAAGTCCATCACAGGTGACAAACCATGATGGAGATGTGTAATCTCCAGGCTTACAATCGGGGTACTTCAAGGGCCAGATGCAGGGGAGTGGTATCAGGAGACAGATATCTTGTCTCATGTGCTCCCAGGGGCATCTGGTGGAGCCACTGTGAGATACAGGAAGCTGGACTAGATGGGCCTTTGGCCTGATCCAGCATGGCTCTTCTTATGTTCTTCTGTTTGATTAACAAGCCCAGGGGCTCAGCAATTTACCCGGCAGTTCTGAGCTGTTGCTCCTCTTGCGCTGGGCCATTCTTCTATTCAGTGGCTGTTTGGTTTTTCCTATGTAGAGCTCTGTACATTCCTCACTGCATTGGACGACATATACTATATTGCTCCTTTTGCGTTTTGTTGTCAGGTCTTTAGAGTGGACGATTCTCTGCCTTAGTGTGTTTTCGGGTTTGATGTCAACAGGGATGTGGTGTTTGCCAAAAATCCTTTTAAACTTTTCCAGACACTCCAGCCATGTAAGGAATGATCCGGTTTCTCCAACGGCTCTGGGTCTCAGGCTTATCCGTTCTTCTTCTAGTTCGATACGTTGCATTGTTGAAGGCCCACTTTGGATATCCAGATACTTAAGTGGCCCAATGCAGTGAGGAGTGTGCTGAGCTCTACATTGTAGGAAACAAACACCCACGAAACAGGAGGACGGCCCAGCACAGGAGGGGGCAACAGTTCAAGACCAGAATCAGTGGTATACCTTCAAAAATGGCACTCATTCAAAGATGAGGATGAGCACATTTTATTTATTTATTTATTTATTTATTTATTTATTTATTTATTTATTTATTTATTTATTTATTTATTTATACAACTTATATGCCGCTCACTACCCAAAGGTCTCTGGGCAGCTTACAATCAAAGAATTAAAACAGTTAAAACATCAAATATCAATAAATAATTAAAACAATAATAAAAACTTTACACTAAAACCATTACACTAAAATTGCCATCAGAGGACCCGCAGTCTATATTGTGTCAATTAAAAAAACTTCTGGAACAGGAAGGTTTTTACCTGGCGCCGAAATGTCATCAATGTTGGCGCCAGGCGGAACTCACTTGGGAGGGCATTCCATAGCTTGGGGGCAGCTGCCGAGAAGGCCCTAGGTCTACAAGCCATCCCTCTCGCCTATTTGAGGGATGGCTCTTTCAAGAGGGCCCGCTGGCTCAATCTTAATAACATATAAGACAGAGAAGAAAGTTGGTTTGATAGAGGGGCTCAGGGAAGCCATTCATGTGTACATTGAAAATGCCTTTCTCAACAGAGGTGGGGAACTTCGGCACAATCCGTCTACCACTTAACACGCTGCCCTTTTGTCAGTCCCCAGACAAATCAGAACCACCTCCTACCAGAAGCCGCCCACCAGGAAGGCCCCAGCTAACAACCCATATTTAATGGGTGTTAGGAAGTGATTCATAGGGGGGACTTGTACGGAAATAAGCATGACGGGACATGGGGTGAGTTGTTAAGCTGAATACTAAGTGTACATTTCGGCCTTGTATTAGACTTTATCTAAGGTATGGGCAGGGCACAGTTAGCTACCATTGGTCAGTTATGTCACATGATATCTGGAAGCTTCCAGCAAGAAGAGAGAGAAGCCATTATGATTATGCTTAAGGTTTGCCTTGAACAATGGCATGTCCAAACTTCGGCCTTCCTGATGTTTTGGACCACAATTCCCAGAATTCCAAGCCTGTATTTCCAATGGCAAAGGATTGTGGGAGTTGTATTCCAAAACATCTGGAGGGCCAAAGTCTGGACATGCCTAAGTTAGGTAGAGTAGGAAAAGTTAGTTTAGGAGAAACCTTGAATGTAATCAGTTAGTGAGGATGACTTAAATTTGTTATTTTTAGGGGAATCAAACTATGATTGAGGTCTGATAAGATCTGTTAATGTTTTGATACTTTTTGATACTTTTTTATCTTAGAATAGAAATTAAAATGCAACTTTTGAAAAGTTAATGTGGCCTTTTCTTGTGAAAAGAACCCAAAGGTAAATCAGAAGGAGAAGATGTTTTGAAGTATTTGCCTTAAAGAAAAGGAATTCTCTTTATTTCTGAACTCGGCCAGTGATAATACTTTTGATTTACTGCGCAGGACTTTCACACACCCCCAGGCTACTGTATATCTAAGAAGCCTATTCAGGCCACTGTCTACGTAAGGAACCTATTCAGACAGACCAGGCTGATGTGAAATCAAGGTGAACTATAACTCACAACCCACCTAAAAAAACGGCACCTCCTTCATTGCTGTGATTGATCTCTTGTGGCAGTAGAATCTGTTTGGTGTCAAATTGAGCTTCCATTTTTACAGGGATACCAGACTGAACTTCTACAGAGAGATTTCTCATCTGCGAATCTGCGATCTGCCAGAATAAGGTAGGAAAAAAAGATAAGAGGCAAAGATCTCAGTGGATGGACCTTGGATGTGGGAGATATGGAAAAGCAAAAAAAGCAAAGTGTTCTGCTTATATACCACTCTACGCCACTTCAAGTAGTCTCTGGGCGGTTTGCAGTTTTAATGACATTATAGTATACAGGCTACAAGCTGCCTAGATGCCCTAAGCACATCCGATCTCGCCTGATTTGGGAAGCTAAGCAGGGTCAGCCCTGGTTAGTACTTGGATGGGAGACCACCTGGGAATACTAGGTGCTGTAGGCGCCTGGAGTAGGAACTGGCAAGCCACTCCAGTATTCCTGCCAAGAAAACTCCATGGACATGGGAGTCACACAGAGTCGGCCACGACTGTAATGACACAACACACACACACACACACATACAGGCTACACATCCCCCACCCCCTGCCCGCAAGCTGGGTACTCATTTTACCGACCTCGGAAGGATGGAAGGCTGAGTCAACCATAAGCCTGCTACGTGGGATCGAAACCCAGGTTGTGAGCCGTTTTACCTGCAGTACAGGCATTTAACCACTGGGCCATGGGGCTCTTCCTCCTGTTGCATCGCTCTCCATTTCCCTCCCAAGAAAAACAAGGGCGATGGGTTGAATTTGTAAGATTCCCCACCTCCCTTTTTTCTGAACCTTTTCAGTACTTGCCCACATTGACTTCGCTCCCATATGGGTGGTATAAAAACCCAATCACAATAAAATAAATAAATAAATAAATAGCCATGGAGAACCTCATGGGGTGCATAATCCCCACTGGAGTGCGCGGAAACAGATCACACTCTACGCGCAACATGATAGAGGTAAACCTGAAACTGACTAAGTAAACTAGACACATGGAGAGGACGCATCTTGTTTTCAAGCAGACATCAGTCAAACCCCCCACACCTTTGGAGGGCTGCAATTCAGTTTTCAAAGAATATGCATGGACAAAAATCTTCCTTTCAAGGACCATAAGGAATAAATCCCTGCAGAACAGCCACAAACCTAAGAGGAGGGACAGCAGGGGGTCACTGGCTGCCCACTCCAAGACTGAGTCCCCAACAGGAATCCCTCTCACCTCTTGTTCTTCCTGCTCTTGGTCTTCTGCCTGACTCAGGCCCAGGAAACCTTCTGCCAGGGCCACCGCCTGGGAAGTGGTCTCGGCCCCACATTCCCCCACCCAGCTCGACATCTCCAGGGGGAGGATGGTCAGGAACTGCTCCAGGGTCACCAGGTCCAGGATCTCAGCCTTGGTGTGTTGCTCTGGCTTCAGCCACTCAAGGCAAAGATGGTGGAGTCGACTGCAAACCTGCCAACGACCGTCAGCCTCCTGGTAGGAGAATTTCCTGAAATGCTGGCCTTGTGGATCTGAGCTCACCATCTCCTCATTGGGGAACTTCTGCACTGTTGTTACCCAGCATGCCCCAAGTCTTCCTGCACTGGGGTCACATGTGTGTTGGTCTGTCACTTTACTCTGGGCAAAACAATGTCTCCAACGGACATATCTTCTGCTGGGCATGCACTTCCTTAACACCCAATATTGCTGGAGTTCTGCAAAGCGAATACATTCCCCTATTAGGATAGTCGAGGAAAAAAAAGCAAAACAACAACCAACCATGTCTCATTTGTGATAGACAGGAGAATCCCAAGTCTTATGACCCAATAGCCCTCCTCCTCCACAAGTGTCCACCAGCCACAGTTACCTGTATGGCCTCCACGGCAGCTTCTATGGCTCCCATCACTTATGCCCCAGTCCACGTGTGAACTGCACATCAGCAATCTTGACCTTGTGGTACAACTCCTGTACTGCAAGCCAAACCCTGCTCAGAACCCAGGGTTCAATCCCAGGTAACTGGCTCAAGGATTCACTTAGCCTTCCATCCTTCTGAGGTTCCTCAAAGCAATATGTAGCATGATGGCGGAGGGGGACACAATGTGAAGCCTCCTTAATTTAAAAATAAACGCCAAGGAAAGGCTTGAAGCTCGAGGGGCTGGTATGGATGCTGCACGTTTTGCCCTGACTCTTGGGGGGGAGCTTCCTCTTGCCAGGAGGGGGATCGGGGCTGGTCCCATGAAGAGGATATTCATTGGGAAGCTCCCTGTTAATGGGGTGACGGTTTAGGAAGGGAAACCTTGAGGATTTAGGGATGATGGGAGGCTTTTAGGGAAGTGCTTGGAGATTTCGACGGCTTGCAGGGTTTTTTTTGGGGGGGGGAGGTCCCTCCCTCTCCTCCTTCCAGCCTCCCCCAGTTCCCCCAATCTCCCTCCCTCCCAGTCATCCCTGCTGGGACAGACTCACCATCCCTCCCAGTTGCAATGATGGGGGGAGAGGAAGGGAGGAGGAAGAGGAGGCTCTTTCCCGGATTCCCACCAAGGGAGAAGCAGAGCCCGGGCGGCCCTTTTCAGCAGCCGAAGCCACGCTTTCCCTCCGGAGGAAAAAAAAGGACGGACAGGAAGGGACCTCTTTAAAGAAAGAGCATTGCCTCCTGTTTTCCCCTTCCCTTCCCTTCTAGGAATAGTAACTCTCTGTGTTTAACCCCTTACTTTTCTGGACCTATGAAATGTCTACCAGGAAACATTCTTGGCACCCCCTGGACTTTGGTCCCTCGTGAGACCCAAGGGAACTCTTTTTTTTTTCTTTTTGGAGAAAACTGAGGCAAAGAAGGTATTGAGTAGTTCTGCCTTGTCCCTGTTTCTTGTTAGTAACTGGTTATCTTCGCAATGCAGAGAGCCTATTAATTCCTTATTTTTCCGTTTGCTGCAGATATAACTAAAGAAACCCTTTTTACTATTTTTAATCTCTCTGGCAAATCTAAATTCATTCTGGACTTTAGCTTTTTTACCATCCTCCTGCGTATATTAGCTATTTGCTTATATTCCTTTTTTTGTGCATTCCCCATTTTCCATTTCCTGTACTTACTTAACTGGGTTGAAAATTCTATAGACTAAGGCTTAGTTGCCGCTCCTGCTTGTAAGTCTGAGTGGCCTTAAAATCAGTAGGTGGTTAAACAAGGAGTAGGTCCAGTTCAGAAGACAGAAATTGTGCGGTTCCAAATGCGTCTCATTTTGGGTGATTCTTAAGAAAAGGGTGGCCCTAGGATTATGATATGTTGAATCTAATAAGCACACATCTGGGGGGAAATTCTCCCACTTTTCTTTGATCAATGACACTTCGTTAATTCCTGTTATGCTGCATTTTCCTCACATCCAAGCTCATATGCGGTAACATGTAGTACCTACCTGTCCTGAAGGAGGAGAAGCAGATCGGAAATGGACAATAGAGCTTAAAGATCCCTTATGTCTTTGAATATTCTACAACTGCCGGATTGCTAAGTGGTTGGGGCACCTAGTTGATGATCCATAAGGCTCCTTCCAGCAATGCAATTCAACGATTTATGAGATTA